>JADLZN010005910.1:253906-334548 GCA_018155175.1 Sinocyclocheilus anophthalmus
ATGCAATTTCATTGTATGGAAACTAGCAGCTTGGACATTTTGCTAAATATCTAAGTTTGTGGTCCACAGAAGGAAGAAAGTCAAATGGGTTTGGGATGATACTAGGGTGAGTAAATAATGATTAAATTGTTATTTTTGTGTGAACTGTGAAATCTGTCATTGTGTAAAATCTTCGTTTGTGTTCCACAGAATAAAAAATGTATGTGTCAAAAGATGTGAGGGTGAATAGATGCTTACAAAATTCACATTTTGGGTGAACTATTCCTTTAATGAAGCATTTGAGCTGCTGAACCCGTACCAAAAATGTTATCCCCCAATTAAATCACATGCTTCATTAGGTGTGGAGTGAATGTCAGGCTGTTATTTTGCAAAAGTTCAGGGTATGCTCTGTTGTGTAGCTTTCTTGGTGTTTCCAGGGGAGCAAATAATATCAAGAAATCAGGCATCGGATTCATAACACCCTCCTAGTGTTCCTGATGATTATATCCCCCCAAATCAATAAGGAATTTGAAGCCCTGACTCATTCCTGCAGCCTGCTGTCTGTCCCGCTACTGTTTATTTAATATGCTGGGATGGATCTCTTTTGGTTAAGTAGTGATGTGATACAGAACAGTCTTTAACTGCAGGAGATAAAAGATTTAGTCTGACTGTCTTGAGAGATGGCTGGTGTCTTGCCCTAAAAAATGGTTCAATACGCTCTAGTCCGCAGGGCTATGACCCATATATATTATGATACTAGGCTATCAAAGACCTTAGCGCTGTACTGAAACGTTATTCACAGTGGAAGAGATATCTGTGTGGTCTGACAGATCATTTGACGCATTAGCTAATGGTTATCTATTTGCCTCGAGGCAACATGCTGTTATGCTAAATTATTCTTGCTATAGAAAGCACCTGCTGATTGATTAGTTTGAGGATAGCAAATACAACAAGATATGATCTCCATTTCTATTTCATTGCTTTCTCTAGTCAATTGTTTATGATGGTGTCAACACTAGAGAAATTGGATTTGTGTTTAAATTTGTATGTGATAATCACCATAGCATATCTCTGTCTGTTGTCTTGTTAAAATTATTTCCATTTCCAATTAGCCTCTGTCTCAGAAGGAAAGCGTCAAAGTGATGATTCAATTGTTCAGCTCTGGCACACTGTGACAAGTTTAATACTCTCATTACCGTCTGTAAAATGGCCATTCATTTAAAGGTCTGCTTTAATTGTCTTTATATTTTTGGTGCTCAGAAAACTTGCATTATCAGAGGTAGGAAGTATTTCACTACTATGCTTTAATATGTTTTTGGGGAATCTGTGCTTTACTTGAGTTCTGTTAAAACCGATTTGTACTTTGGCTCAGTTACTCATTTACATGACACCGACATCAACTAAGAACTGAAAACATTTCATATGTTTTGGCCTTTCATTTACAAAACAACAGCGTTTTGGGGGCCTGAAAACCCAAATGTTTGAAAACGGGTTTCAAAGTGCAAGTTTTTCAAGATTATTCTGTTTTCGTCTCCGTGTAAACTATAAAAATGTGAATTTGTGAGAACGGTGGCATCATGTGCATGCGTATTACGTGTTCAGTCTATAGGTATTTTCACATGCGTGTAATGTTTCTTTGCAAAGTGACCTCGCCAACTACTGGCCTGGCATGCATAATACAGCATCTTTAGTCATTTTCTCAGGTCCGTGTGATTTGGGATCGTTTTGACAACATTGTTTTCTGTATGTGAAACTTCAAACTTCAAAAATGCAAAGGAAAAACTTTTCCATTTGTAGTACATAGTTGTCATGTAAACATACCACAAGTTACATTTACAAGGTAAAAAAAATTGCTGTTTACTTTTCAAAATATTCTTTATGTTGACTAAAAAGTACAACTTAAATATTTTTTCAATTATTAAAAATAAAAAGTGTTTTTCTTTATCCTAATGTGACTTTGAAAGACCAGGGTGATTAAATTATGTCAGAATGTCCATTTTAGGGAGAACTATCCCTTTCAGACACATGAAATTTGATGTAAAGTAATGTCTTTTTATGATAGCCATCTCTGTAGATGGATGTTAAGTGTGAACACGGTAGTCTAAAAATTGCTATATTCAAATGCCAACCACTGTAAAATCGTTAATTTAAAATCATTCAGGTAACAGGTTTCAGGATATTGGTTTACTTTAACTTCTGCGTTATGAGTTTTACATAGGCAGAACAATGAGAAAATAGTCATTTTTGACAGGTTTCTTTCTTTTTGCATCAAAACTACTAAAATGAGAAAATCTCTAAAAAGCTTTGAAAAAATGGCTTAGAAAAGTGTTTCATTTTTCAACTTTTAATACTTTTACTTTCACCAAGTAGTGTAGTGTCTGTACACTTCTTGGTACTTTTTACACCCCTGCATAGTATTGATTAAAATAAAAAGGTTTTGGATGAAAGCTGGTTTATCAAATCAAAAAGCCATCAGAAGTGCCCTTGAGAATATGGAGGAAATCTGACCTAAAAGTTCTTAAAGGTGCACTCATTCATTTTTGGTTTATGTCACACTGACTGATATGGGATGTTGCGGCATCACCCAAAAGCAATACTTTTAGAATGATGATGATACTGAAATGTGCTATTCGCAGTCAACCATGATTAATTTATTCGGTGAACTCAAGTTTTTAAGTTACCAAGGTACAGTGAGTAGCTTGTCATGTGATCCAACATGGCCGCTCCAATGAAGGGACACGCTCTATGTAAAACAAAACAGATTTTAATAGACTATTTCACTGTTTTGCGATTTCACTGGTGTCTTCATCTCATTTGAGTGCATATTTTTTTAATGAGAAAAGGATTACAGTTATTTACATCACTTTATGTGAGGTTGGTTTGGTTTCTCTATTATTTTTGTAGTATTTCACAGCATTGTTGTTGTCCTTTCACTGCTCGAGATTCTGGAAGAGAGGATGGGAAGGGCAGCTCTTTCATTATTTTCCGTAGCCCCAGGCCAACCAATTCAGTGGCTGTAGTGATGACCTTTCTGTGTGTCCCTGTGTGGAAGCTGAGGGCACTAACACTACTGCTTTACTTCATGTGGTTTAATAAAGAAGAGGCTATGGAGCTCTGTGGATGGCACTCGACTGTATTCAAGATGGTTTTGTACTCATGTCTTATTTTAGTATTTCTTGTGCTTGCACTTTGTTGTGCGTGAGATGCCATTTGGTTCCAGTCATTGAATTGAATCTTTTGGGGGGAAAAAATATTTGATATGAAGACCTGTATACAAGCTGTCTAAGTTGTCTCTCTAAGAAAGAAATTTGGTAATTAATCCTTTTTTTTAAATCACATTGCTGATAGGGTATGTTAAAAATTACAGAGACAATGACTACTGTTGGCTTGGAGTCATAATTGTTATTGAGAATGGAACTTCCTAGAAGAACAGCTTTTCCGGGAGCTGTAATGTCTCGCAGTGGACCTTATTGACAGATACTCATTTACCATTGTAGTTTTTCTGTGGCTTTATTTTCTTGCCTGCCTCATGTTTAATAGAGAGGTGCTTTCTTTCAGGGCTCAAGATCTCATTATGGTTTCCTTACAAGAACACGTCATTCCTAAAATACAGTACACTTTCATGTTCATTTTATGTGTCTCTAAATAAACTGAATCAAATATTAAACTCATAATTTTTAATGGAGGAATTCATGTGAATAATTTTTTTGTAACCACAATATCAAAATTAGGCGAACAGAGATCAAGTATTAACAATGAATTTAAATAGAAATAAAAAAAAATCAAAGTCAACTCCATGTGAGCTTATTCCTTATTTCCATTTTCCACCCTTTTAGGTTCTGTCCTGTAAATGTTCTTGCCAGTCATATAATGAATAAACCTATTAAGAATATTTCTATAAAAAATTTCATATCCTTTTATATAAGAGACTATTAAATTGGCAATCACATTTTGCATCAGGTCTCTCTTGTAGTTTCTCCACCATTTCTTATTCTTTCTGCATATTTTGAGATGGTCTTCACTGCAGAACACAAGATCCAGGGGTCGTGGTTGGATCCAGATCCAACTCCTTCCACCTTACATATACCTAAACCTACCAGGTCTCCACCCCGATCCCTAAACCTACCCATCTCCACCCAAACCCTACAGCTCCCCCCCTAGAATGTGTATCAACCACGCCACCCTGGATCTTGTGTTCTGCAGTGAGGAGCTACTGGCTTCTTTCCTATTCTTTATTACTTCACTGCCTTTTTATGAGTCTGATTTGAATGGTTCAGTAAATTCATGAGAACACTGATTCTACCAAACGATTTCATTTAGATTTGGCTTTGAGCCTGAAGATAGTTTAACAGATGAGTTGTGTCACTAACCACACAAAGAGTGCTTTTTTCATTTTGAAGTCATTTGAAATCATTATATGTTTCCCTTTTTTTTTTTTTACCCCAGGTGTCGATTTCAAAATGAAGACCTTGGAGATAGATGGCATTAAAGTACGAATACAGATGTGGTATGTTTGATTTTTCTCTGATGATATAACAGCGTTTGATCCATTGGTTGTGCTAATCAGTTGTGTGTATGTACGCAGGGACACAGCAGGCCAGGAGAGATATCAGACCATCACTAAGCAGTACTACAGAAGAGCACAGGTGATTTTCACTCATCTCACTGACTCATATACTTATGTAATAAAGGAGTCAGGTCTAATAGAGATGCCTTTTGGTGTCCATTGTGTGGTAATTCACTGATAAACGCTCATTATAATGTATGGGTGGATTGAAATTGATTCTGTATCAACAGGGCATTTTTCTGGTGTATGACATCACAAGCGAGCGCTCGTTCCAGCACATCATGAAGTGGGCCAGTGATGTAGATGAGGTGAAGCTGTGGAGTTTAAAGCATATCTGTCTTGCTGTAACTAAATATAACCCGCTTCTTATTAATATCTCTTCATTTAAATTCCACCGCCCCTCGTTCTCTCTTTAACTCTACATCCACAGTGGGGTCCTAACACTCAGAGGCTACAGTGCAAATCTGGGATATAAAAAATTTAATTTAATTAACAGCAACTGAAAGTTTTAGGATTTAGGAAAAAGTAAAACAAAGAAGCATTATGATGTGAAAATAAATCAGAAATATTTAAGATTAGTTTTGTTACTTATTACTAAGTTTGACTAATTATAAATCCTAAAAAAAAATTTTTTAATTTCAAAGCACCAAAAAATGTTTTATTTATTTGTATTAATATTAATAATATATATTTTATTTAGCCTTTTTCATATTACAGTTCTGTTTATATATTATTATCGTAAATAAAACCCTGAAATACATTTTTGAATCTCAAATGTTCATTGTGGACTTTTGGACCCCACTGTATGATTCGTATATTACGTTTAAAACACTGCCCCCATGTTTTCCCACTAGAGGACAAAGGAAAACTTGATATAAACACAGAAATTGTACTAAACCAATATCAGTGATTATTGCTGTTACTTGAACCGGAGCACTTTTGTTATATGAATTCTATGTCGCATATCATATCTGTCTTTTTCTGCTCTGCTCCATCCATTCGCCTCTGTCGAGTCTCTCTTCTCGTCTGTTCTGTCTCTGATCAGTATGCCCCTGAGAAAGTGCAGAAGATACTTGTTGGGAACAAGTCTGATGAAGAACAGAAGAGACAAGTAGCTACAGAACAGGGAAATAAGGTAAATAAATAATACTTCCCTCTTGTGCACTGCATCTTTCATTCATAGTGCCATTTACTCCACATCTACTCTGTCATGTGACAAACCTGATATCTGATGTCTGAGGTTAAAGACTTTCTTCAGACATCTACCATCTTTTTTGCTCCAGCTTGCCCAGGCTTATGGAATGGACTTTTTTGAGACAAGTGCCTTTACCAACCACAACATTACAGAGGTACAATGTTGTCTGTGTGATTTTTTTTTTTTTGATTTTTTCCAGTATTTCTGTATTTTTGTTTTTGTTTTGTTTTTTAAATATTCTGGCCGAATGGTGAAATATGGTGCAAGACCGATCTCTATCTTTGATAGTGTACTATTTTGATTATCTACAGCTAATCAGGTTTTTTATTTTCCTTTCCGTGTTTTTTCAATTACAGTCTTTCACCCGATTGGCTGAATTAGTCTTACAAGCCAATAAATAGGACTGATTTGTTGAGGAAGGATCCATTAATGACCAGTTCAATCTCGCTGTGTTCGGAGGATCAGGAAGCATTGTGTTATGTTATCGACGCACCATATATCCTTTGGGCTGTAGGACAGGGACTTGCCTGACTACGTTTTTCAGTTGATTTCCATATTTCCTAGTTAATTTACATTTTGAATATCATTTATTGAACATTCTTGTTAACAGTGTTTGGGGGGGGGGGGGGGGGTGCCTTAATGGATTAATTTTCCTGCTGATGTCTCATGAATATATTATTATTCATTATTTATTTTATAGTTACTATAAATTAAGATGGAACATTACAGAATACTTGTATATTATGTTTTTTTCGAGATCAAAAGGGCACTGCAGTGTAATTGTACATTATTTAGTTATGCTCATTCAAGCCACACATTCAGAGTCAGTCAGTTATATTCAATTTTACAAATATAAAAAAACAAGTTGATTAAAGTGTAAGACAACATTGATGAAATGGTTTATTCAAAGGAATACTGCACCCAAAAATGAAAATTCTGTCACCATTTACTCACAATACCTACCCGGCCATCCATTATGTGATGACTTTGTTTTACTCTTGTCATCAGAACAAGGTAGAATTTAGCTACTGTTTACTTTTAGCACCACTTGCTGACCAGTGGATACTCTGCAGTGAATGGGTGCCGTCAGAATGAGAGTCCAAACAGCAGATAAAAACATCACAATACAACCAACACGTACTACACCACGACTCCCCAATCATTTAATGTCTTGTGAAGTGAAAAGTTGTGTGTTTGTAATAAATCCATCATTAAGGTATTTTAACTTTAAACTAAAGTTCCATCTTACTGTTGTCTTCTCACAGCAAAATACACCAACACATTTGTTTAGAACTGTTTTGGACTGTTTTCTCTTGTGACAATCTTGCACTCTGTGCATATTTCTCTCGATTCAGAGAAAGCAATATTATGGATAGTGTCTTGCTGGATTTGTTTATTACAAACACAGCTTTCCACTTCACAAGACATTAATTTGTGGACTAGAGTCATGTGGATATTGTGATGTTTTTAATAGCCGGTTTAACAACTCTCATTGTTGACATGGCGCCACATGGGTCACGTGCAGTGGCTCCACCTTGAATCGCGTTGATCAGTAATTGATAACTTCATCCAAACTCATCTTCAATTTACAAAAATAATGCGTCTACATGAGTCGATGTGAATGCTGATAGAGTACAATCTTACGCAATGATTTTCATTTTAGGGTGAACTGTTCCTTCAACATGGTTGTATGGCTGGAGCGCCTATGTTAACATATATTCTTTATTGTGGTTTGCTATGGGACTTCATGTGAATATATTCAGACCTGATTTGGCTTTCTATAATTTTTTTGAATACTAAAACCTTCAATGCACCAATGAATGCTCTTTCAAGGTTATACATTTATTCTTGAGTGATGAATTGATGAAGCTTCTCATGTCAGTGTAACAATACACGCTTCTTTTCTGTAAAAGCACTGTAAAAAAACAACATGCTACTTACCAGTTCTGGTCCACTTTGATTGTAAAGGAATGCAATGGTTTTTATCTCATCAATCTGAGGTTATTGCTTAAAATTGACTCAAATATTATAATTTAATGTGGTATTTTACACCAATATTACATCAAGCTCTCTTTTTCAATCAATAATCACTATTTACCTGATTAGAATAGTTGGAATGTTTCAACTTTTACTCTATAAATGATTCTGGAATTGATGTGGTTTAACTTTCATAACAGCACACCGAATAATATTTTTCTCCTGCTTAAATCAACATCTTACCCATAGAACTTGAGTGAAATGTATGCAGACTGAACTGAACCAGCATTTGATGCCGATGTGCGTCGCTGCATTGACATGGGTTGTATTGCTAATGATTCAATGTATATTACACTGTTGCAGCATTTATATGTGCAAGTGGTATTGTACTATGTTGACTTAAATGAACTCTTGAATAATGCTGATATGTTTACCTGTCTTATCTGAGAAGTTGTTTCATGAAATATGTCCATGAAAAACATCTGAGAAATTTAAATGCGTATGTGGTTATTTATATATAAACTGTAATATTGTGATTCTGTTTAGGGGGTCAAGTAGTTACGAATAAACATCTAATTCTTTTTTTTTTTTTATGAGGAATTTGGAGATACAAGTCTCTGTAAGTGCAACACCACAAGTGAACACCAGGAGGCAGTTGTGCAAAGCTGAAATCCGTGTACTGAAATGTAGTTATGCATCATAAAACACACTTGGGGGTAACAACAGGGGAAGACGAATGTGTTTGCGGTTTTATGTAATGCTCGGAACTGGGAAATATCCTTCAGCATTTGTGAAGTATTTTGATAATGAAGTCAGCTCATTTGCTTAATTTTATCAAGGTCATGATGGTTTTTTTTTTCTCAGAACAAGAATTTGTTCCTTGATGCAACTGATTATTAATGGTACTTTAAAAATACTCTGAAACAAAATATTCTGCTTGTGCATTTTGTAGCAAAGCAGATCCCTCTCTCAAGGCCGTCCACAGCTGGATGAAGCTTGGACAGAGAGAGCACTGATTTAAGCAAATTTTGTGGCACAAGCTCATGTTTGCAGCTAATTTGTAAGTAAAACGCATAAATCAATGCAACAATTACAGTGTAAATATATTACACAATAAAATTATCTAAATGTTATGATCTAACTACATTCCCTATTCTATTTCTTCTGTTTAATATATTGGTAGCACTTTACAATAAGGTTTCCATTGGTAAACAGTTACTACAATTAGTTAACAATAAATACAATGAAAAATACTTCCAAGGCATTTATTAATCTTAGTTAATCGTTAATTTCAGCATTTACAATAGATTATGTAAATCAACAGTTTTCTTTTTTATATTATTTAATAGACCTGAGCTAACATGAACTAAACAATTGTTAGCAAGTGTCCATACTATGAATGTAACTTTAATTGCATGGAACGAATACACTACAATATATTTTCTATTCTGTTCTACAGAATCATTACTCCTACCGCTTGTAATGACATGAGATGTAACTAATAATGACAGGATTTTCATTTTTGGGTGCACTGTCTGTGTGCAAAAGGCAATATTTTTTGTCACCCCACACTCTCAAATGACAATGACTGATGTAAAATAGTAATGCAATATTTCACATTCATGTGCATCTATTACAACAACAAACATTTATCTTCATTAATATTGTTGGAGCCAGTTTGGTTCACATGAACACACAAATGTTTTCATATTCTACTAAAAGGCTCATTGATTTGCCTAACTCTGCTATTTGCCTTTTATACAAATACTTCATTTAAATGTGTATTGTGTGCAGAGGATGCATTTGTAAAGTTTGTAAATCTATTCAGGTGTCACAGTGTGTTCTGATGACGATGGCTCTATATTATGTGTCATCTCTGAGAGACAGAGTGGGCCAAGTGAAAGATCTCCCTATAGTGTTGCTAATGAAAAGTCTGAGCTGAATAATCTGACTTTTTACATCTCACAAGGTCTCATCGACTGTCTAATTGCATGAGGGACCTCAAGCCCTGACACGACATGATGAAGTATCAAGATGTTAAAAAATGAAGGGCTAACTTAGATAATATAATGACAGTTATCATGTAAGAACAGCCAAAGTCTGAAGATTACATGAGAACACATTTGGCTCACATTCTTGAGTAGATCCAGCTACTGTAGATTTGATCTTTTTTTCTCCATCCCCATTGTCAGTATTCTGAGGTTTGGATCCGGGATCAAGCTAATTTTGGAAGACAGGGAGAGCTTCAAAAACAGCCCTTAGCACCCCTCAGATTTCCTTTCCTAGATAATCCTGTCATGCCATAATCAAATGCTTCCATCCTATTGGCTCTCACCTATCCTCTTTTAATCAGTGATTTGCTCAGAACAAAAGCTTGCCAGGCATTGAGAGAATTAAACCAATGCATCCTAAAGAGAGAGACAAAGAGAGAAACAAGATGTGCTTTAGTATTATTTTTGGGGTGCATGCGCATGCAGCGGGGGCGTTTGGTGAGGAGAGGGGGGGGGGTCCAGCTTCAGGACACTTCTGCTAAGCACTGTGTTGTCATCCTCCCACCTCGCCACACTGTGCTTTCACACCAGAGTGAGTCACGCTGGCTCTCTGAGCTCTGGAGGTGCGCAATGTGGAATGCTAAGCACCCTGAGAGAACTTCACAGCATTCAGACTCTTTCTACTCTGCCTTCTCATCCCTCCTTTATACCTGCTTGAAGATGATGAAAAAGGCTGAGAGAAGGCTACTTGATCTTGAACTAAATGTACATTTGGGTCTTGGTTTACCATTTACTGTTTAGGCTTATATTTTATTTGCACATAAAGATCTCATCTATCTATCTATCTATACCAGGGGTGGCGAACGTCGGTCCTGGAGAGCCGCAGTCCTGCAGAGTTTTGCTTCAACCCTAATCAAACAAACCTGAACAAGCTAATCAATGTCCTGAAGGTTACTAGGAAGCACAGCCGGTGAGTTTATTAGGTTGGACTGGAACTCTGCCTGGCTGCCGGACTCTCCAGACCGGGTTCTGCCACCCTTGAACGATAACCTAAACATGATAGATAATGCGCAATATGTATTGTAAAAATATAATAACAAATTATTCATATACATTTGCCACACACACACCAACACACACACACACACCACACACCAAACCACACACACACATAATACTATATAATGAAATATACATAGTTTGTTCAGTAATGAATATGATAAATATATATTACAAAATTCAAATACGATTTACATTTTACATGAGCTGTCAAACATTATATGAAAACCACTTGAAATCCTATTTTGTAGAATTATAAATTTTCCTTTTTGATAACTCCACAGATGAAGAAATAAAACAAATGTACTTTTTCAGTGGGTTAAACACTGAATGTGCCTGTGTGGTTTTCGGCCTGGAGTCAGTTGGGAAGCAGCCAGGGAAGTGCCTTAGGATATTGACTGAGTCATTGTGAATTGCAGAGCACCAGAAGAAACGTTCAGCAGGATATCTCCAATTTCATAGTCCACACCGCATTATGTGCACTGAGCATCTATGAAAATATAATCATGATTTCTTAATGCAACTGCAATTACTAACTTGCATTAGGACTTTATGCTTCTCTGAGGGAAATGCTAATAAAGTCTTGGAACACACATAGTGAATATAACTGACAGTCATTAATCTCTCTCTGTGGGCATTTGGTAATTACTTTTGCTGATTCTATCAATATAATAACACAAATATGAACAATAAACAACATGGGCTATCTTAATTGTATGCTACATTATGTTAATCACTTAGACTAACTAGTGCATCAGCCATTTTGAAGGCCTCACTACACTGTGCTTCTCATTGGGTCACACAAAGACCCTGTGTACTCAGCAACAACTTGTCACCTTTCTGCATGTCATTCTGTATTAGTGTATCTGCATCGCTTGAGTGGAGCTAAATGAATGGGACCATTCTTCCTGTTCCCCTAGCATCCCTGACAAGACATTCCTATGTGAAGTCATACATGCATTTGTGTGGTCAACATGTAGGGGGCATCAAGTATTGATCGCACAAATGGGACAAAGACATTCCTAAATAATTTAGAAGAAATGGTCAGATGGTAGCAACCTGTTCGACATTATGATTTCTGTTTGTGCACTGTGATTATAATCCTTGCAAACTCCCTCTTTTTCTTTTTTTTCTCTCTCTCCCTGAAATTTAGCAGCTGTGTTAATTCTCAAGAACAGCGTGTTGTTTGTTAATGGAGCTTCTCACAAAAGAGTATGCATGGAATCTAGTGCACTCATTTCATAGAGATTAACCTCCTCCCATGTGTTCAATGAGGACATTACATTTTGGATTGTATGTGCTCTTTATTAATATTATTTTTTTAGTTACATTTAAGCATGCACCTTATATCATTTACATACTATATAACACCAGTTAGTGGTCACTGACAACAAAATAAAAAGAAAGGTTACTATGGCAAGTTATCAGAGCCTTAACCATAAACAATAGCTAGTGTATTGTCGTAGACAAGTAGTAAGAATAGAATAGAAATAGAATAGAGAGTGCAAGTGTCAGAGGGTCAAGTGTTGTTTTATAGAAGGACAAGTAGTAGAATTCAAATAGAATAGAGAGTGCTAGAGTTGGGTTAGAATAGTCATCCACTGCTGAATGAAATTATAGACATAAAACTGGCAGTTTGTGTAAAACATAGGATAAAATGCCTTTGATTTGGGTTTATATTCAGAGATTTTTTGATGGTAAAGACAACGTGTGATGGTATTGATTTTAATAAGGACTATTGTCTAAAAATACACATTTCTTGTTTTTCACACACTACTTGCTGCAGGTGTTTACAGTTCTTAGGCACTATTTGGTAACAAATAGCAAAGAACATTTAAAAATGTTCAACTGGATAAACTGGAGAAGGTTTGGCAAATGAGGTAAAACACTAACTGTTCTTACTAGTAATCAAGTGTTAGCCATTATGCTTAGAATAAAACATGTCTCAAATGCTACCCAAATAACAAGACACAGGTTTAGCAAAGCACATGTTGTAGCCTACAGGTCAACCCTGCTACTCTTGTCCAAGACAACAGCAGACAATACCAGTCGCGTGATAACCGTGCAGCACATAAATTGCGCTGTTGCTACGGCAACCCTGTCCGTAGGGGGCCCATTCCCAGAGAGACAAATCACGCTCCCCTCTAGCTGCTCTCAGCTATCGCGAGATTCCTTTAAGCGAAGCCAAGTGACCTCATCAGCAGCTGCAGCGCGAGTCGGAGCTGCAACTTTTGTATGAACTTCGAAGTTGAATAATTGTGAACGAGACGCTGGGGCCAACGGTACTGCTGCTGGAGTAGATACAACAATACAGTCAAAATTCTCCCGCGACACACTGGAAAACAGCAGGAATAAGGGCCGCACATAGACTGCACTCAGCGGGCGATTATTACGAGGCGGAGAGACGCTCGTGTCGGACTTTTATCGGAAGATTTTGTGGGAGAAGAAGAGACCGCACGAGAGCAGCGAGAGCTGGAGAGGGAAGAAGGTGAGTTCGTAAGATGTCTGTGATTTAACTGTGCATGCCAACTCCGGACCGTGCTTTTATATCTGTAAAGGTGGTCCACTATAGTTATTTCGAAGAAAGCGTGTCTTTGTACGCGCTAAAATGCTCGTTTTATCTCTCGAGCGAGTTGCGACGGTTAACGCATGATCTCGACTCACCTGATCATCAGAGGAAAGCAAGATTCGATCAGAAAGTTGCAGTGAACGCGACCATATTTTGATAAACTGATAGCAGTCGGAATGTAAACCCGTAGTCCTATGTGTCGTGTTTATTTGGTCTCAATCTGATAAACAAGACAGCGCAAGGTGGAAATGGTGCGGCTGTAACGTTAGTTGAAGAGTTTTGGTCTTAACTCCAGATGTGGGAAGATCACAAACACACGGCCGATTACAGCTGACAGCCCAGCAACTTCATCAACGTGGATTGTGCATGGCACGTTTAGTCATCATTGCATCAGTCAAGAAGGGAATTTAATCATATGGATTGCAATAATATGGACTCCGGTGTTTTTCCTTATTAAGCGGGGTGTTACTTGGTTAAGGTTCACTGGTAAATAATTCAGAGATAGGCTACTTTGTAACACTTGAATTCTTGCTTGTGAGCACGTCTTTTTAGTTCTTATGACCCTGGAAAATTGCAGTGAAATTTTAGTGTGATTTCGAGGCCTGGAAAAGTAATGGAAATAATGTAATGTAATTTTTTTTCTAGCCAAGCCAATATACATTTCTTCATGTAGTTGATGCTTTTTTAAGTGCAATCTCTATAGAATTCATTTTAAAAATCCTTATTAATCACTAATGATCTGAGAAGTTTTGAATCTATCTATCATCTATCTATCTATTTGAGAACAAAGGCTGTGTCTCAAACTAGTCAGCTGCCTACCTAGCAGCATTTTTGGCCATCACAGGCTCATTCCGGACGCTATCTATGGAATTGAATATCTATAGAATCCATGCATTAGCTGAGAATTATATCAGGCGTCCAACTGGAGGAGTCACTGGGCTGTAGATTGCATTGCATTTGTTATGCATAACATTTTGTCACATCAAAATTGTGAGGTCTGTGTTGTAGGTTGACTAATGGCCCTTCACTCTCCCTGTTTTCTCCCTGTAAGGGCTTTGCTGATTTGTCATTTGCATGTCTTTTCTTCTTTGTGTGGGTGGTGTGTCCTCACTGTGTATTGGCCAGGCTCTAAATGCAGTTTGTCTGGGGGTGGATTTGAAGAGCAGGTCCCCGATTTAAGTGCTTTCGAGCATTCCCTTTTTAACTTTAGATGTAGGGCTGCACGATAAATCGAAATGGAATCGAGATCGCGATTCGACAGAAGCTGCGATTGTCATGCATATCTTTCAGTGAAGCACGGTTCTGTGATCAGCAGTAAATCTCCATCCAAAGGTCAGAGGGCGCTCTCGCGCTGAAACTCCAAATACAACTCGCAGAAGAAACCCAGAAAATTGCTGCAGCTGAATAAACAGAAGATTCAACTGCTTTCATTGATTCAACGTGACTAATAAACACACGACTACGGCAATGTACGGTTGAATCTGAGTTATTATTATTATAATTTATTAAAATAAAGTATATTTGTAATGCAATGCCTTTATCACTGCTTAAATACTATGAAATATGTTGCGTGTAGGCATGGGACGATAACCGGTTTCAAGGTATACCGCGGTTTTGAAAAGTCACGGTTTCAAAGCCACTAAAATTTTCCGTTATACCGTTCCTGCGGTATGCGCAGTTTTTTTACGTGTCGTCAAAGACTGAAAGTGCAGGACTCCCTCAGTTGTGTGCAGCGAAGAGCGTAGCGAGTCACACGACCCCTCCCCCTCCGGTTGGTGCGAGCGGAGTCACCTGTGTGTGGGATGGCCGAAGGAGATGAATCCCTGGAACCCCCGTCGAAAAAGACGAAGTCTGTCGTATGGGAATTTTTCGGGTAACGTAGACTAACCATGTTCCGTACACAATGATGTTCCGTACAGATGACATTTTAGCGCCTATTGCTAAATAAATACTTCCAAGTCGAACATAAACTATATATATGTGTCATCTTCGGTTTTCTCCCTCTTTCACCCCCGATCACGACAGAGACCCACCCGCCGTTTGTTTCAGTGTTGAAATAAATGCTATTTAGCTTGCTACCGAGGCAGATAGCATGGCTAATTAACTAGCTAACGTCAACTAGTTTCCTCCCTCACGTTACTTCACAGTGAGGAATAGCAGTCTAAAGTACGTACTGTAGCCTACTTTTCTGCGATTTAGTACAATAATTAAATTTAACTGGTATCACGTCTATACTTTTGAGCCTCCTGCCATTGTTTACATCTGTTCAAAATCACGCATTTAAAAAACAAAACAAAAAAACTTTGCCACTGTTTGAGCGTTGTACAGAGAGACTGCGCGCGCTCTCTTTCCTTATGTGTGTATGTGCACACATCCTCGTACCTCACCGCTCCAAACCATAGCTCCAAACTTAATCCGGGAAAGGTGAACATTCCTGCATCATAACTTGGACTGAAAGATGAATGTGTAGAAAGCGAGCATGTCTCCAAAAACCTTGTTGAGCTGCAGGTTTATGCATGCATTTATTTATTTATTTTATTTTTTACAGAAATTATGTTTTGATTATATTTTTGATTATTGAGCTGCAGGTTTAGGCTCACTTAAGTGACTGCATTTTTTAATTTTATTTATAGGGATTTTTTTTTTACAGAATATAATTTTTTATGTTCTGGTTATTGTTGAGCTGCAGGTTTAGGCTCACTTAAGTGACTGCATTTAATTAAGAAGAATTTAATTATTTATTCTAATTATTTAGCCTGACATGTTTACTGTTCCAAAATGTTCATGTTTCTTAAAAATAAAATATGTGTTCAGTGTGTAAAAAAAAAGTTTTTTTTTACCCAGACATTTAAAAATAACATATTTTAGAGCTGTAATAGCAATAACCGTGAAACCGTGATATTTTTATCTAAGGTTATCATACCGTCAGAATCCATAATACCGGCCCATGCCCTAGTTACTGCCTTATTCTGTGTAAGAATCATTTCACAGAAGGATTTACTTCAAACACTCTGCTGACGTTATGAAGTGAGTTTGGAGTAAAATATGTTATTAAATGTGGTATTTTCACATGCTTTCAGATGGAGCAGAATTTACTACACAGAGCCGTAGTTCCCTGACAAGCTACGCAAACAGCTTTCATAATCGCAAACGATTTCTTCGATTTCCATAATTGCTGGGATAAAATTGTCTGCGCCGTTTTTTTTTTTTTTTTTGCGTAACTTGTCAGTGAACTAGGCTGTGTTTAGTAAATTCTGCTCCATCTGAAAGCATGTGATGATGATTTACTGCTGATTACAGAACCGGCTTTACTAACAAAATGTGCATGACAATCGCATTCGATTAATCGTGCAGCCCTATTTAGATGTATGGAAGACGCAGACCATCAGATCTTAAAAATGACCAAGGTGGAACTTTGTGTTGGTATCATCATGCTCTTGAGATGTTGATGTTGCCGTGTCCTTTGACAGACCTGCCACTATTTTTGTGTAGTCTTGGTGTGATTAATTAAAAGTAGACAATCTGACCACTTTTAGACTTTTTTTTTTCCAGTTGACCACCTTTAGACCTTCACTTTGCTGTTGGTAGATCCACCTGTGGAACAGCATGGATCCCATTTTTTTTGTTATATGGACATCACCTGTTACATGTCTTTTTTAGATATTAACATTGCTGCATTAATAACTTGATTTTGATAAATTCAGTAGCAAACAGATATCGTTCCTACTGTGTGAAACACTGTGTGATTTAGTGTTTTCTTTCCCCAGCCTCTATCTAAGAGTGCCAAGGATGCAGTTATCTGCAGGCAGTGTCGCATTTCCAATATTAACTAGCCTATTGAAAGGGAGTGTGTAGGTGGACGTGCACATGTTGTGAAACATGTAGAAAAGGAAATGTGCGAGGGGAAAAAGACGCATGGGTGGATGATTGGCAGTTGAGGGATTATCAAGAGTTTTTCACATGTAGAGTGGCTCCAGATTCTATAGATACTGCTGGATTAAGATTGGGCAAATAAGTTTTATTCATTGCCTTAGGCTTAACAAATAATGTATGAGTTTGAGAGCTTAAAAGCCTCTCCTGTTGTTCTTATGTGCTGTTGCTATGGAAGTTTGGTTTATGTAAAATCATGTCAGTTGTTCGGTTATGCAAGTATATATTTCAAGATTTGGCAGCAGACAACATCCGGATCTAATTCTGTAACAAGTCTGCATCAGATGTGATCCATTACATCAGACAGTATCTAATGGTCCTACTTTTTGATGTTTAAGACTTAATTTGCACTGGAATATATGATATAGAGGCTCAACTTTTGGGTTTGTCCAGTCCAACTTGTATGAAGAAAATTGCTATTTCACACATTCAAATGCACATTGCTTTGGGCAGCTTTTTTAAGAGTTAGTTACCCCAAAAATGAAAATTCTGTAATAATTTTCTCACCCTCATGTCTCATGTTTTTCCAAACCCATGACTTTCTTGAATTTTTGGAACACACATGAAGATAAACATTCTTTCATAATTTTTGTCCATCCATTGAAAATCCAACAAAAATGTGCATGTTTGCTTTTTATGATGAACAGATTTAATTTAGGCTCTTATTCACGCATTCATTGATTATTGCACATGCACACTACTCTATTCATAGGGATTATTTTTATAATGAATTTCTGTACTTTTTGATGGGTGAAAGTTTTGGTTGCATGGATTTTCAATGAATGGACAAAAGTGATTAGAGAATATTACAAATATTTTAATTCGTCTTCTGAAGATGAACAAAAGTTCAATGGATTTAGAGTGGCATGAGGGTGAGTAAATGAAGACAGAATTAAAATTTTTGGGAGAACTATCCCTTTAAAAGTACATGACAGAGATCCAAATAGTGCCCACGATGACAGACATAAGCATTTCACAAACGTGAAAGGGAAAGGGAAAAAAGGACGCGTTTCCCACCCAAGTTGCTATATTTAGTCCATAAAGTTACATGCACTTAAAAAGGTACATAATTAATTTTTTTTGTTTGTTTAAATCAGCCACTGGTGGTTTCAACCAGTACTAATTTCCAGCATATTGTTCTGCCACCTCATTTAATCTCACATCTTCCTGGAAGCAGTAGCTGTTGATGCCGATCTGATGATCTGGCAAAGAAACAGTTGAAGGTTCACAATGTATCTGCATTATCGCTGATATTCCCACCAACTGTCTCGCCATCTGCCTAACAGCGCTTGTTGTGTTTCGTACAGGAGAGCAGAGATTTTCAGCCTCTTGCTCTTGAGAAGATGGGTGTTAACATGGCACCCAAATGCTGAAATTAGTATTGAAGGCACCCATCTTACTTTTGTTCTCAATAATTACAGTCCTGTCTCTTCTACCACTCTGGGCTCCATCTTAATGCAGGCTGTAGCCTCAGATTTATGTAGCCATTAGTCATGTAGACAGTCTGTTGAAAATTGAAGGTGAGAAATGAGAGCTGAGGAATTTGAGATGTAGGATTCTTACTATGTTTTTGATTCATGCTTATTCGAGACTCGCAATAATGAACTTTTCTGAAGTAATGTCATTTTTTTTCCTTTCAAAAAAATAAATGTTTTTTTGCAGACCGAAACCTTAAAGTCAGGATTGTGTGGATGCGTTATGGTGATTCACCTTCCTATGAAGGAATATAGGATGGTAGATTTTTAGGGACTGACACATTGTCTTGAGCAAACATATTTAGGAGAGTCACTTATCCACTTTCATGATGAAATAACTAGGGGCTTAATAAATGGGAATAAATGGGAGCTTGTCAAAGTCATATTCTCCAAGCCTTTCAAGATTCTTTTTGATCTATTTTAAACCTAATCTCATTTTGAACACTGTGTCTTTTGGAACATGTTATTTGTATGGTATTTTCACTTCCCTTAGTCATAATGTGGTTTCTTAACAGCTTTGCGGTTTGGCTTATTGGTCAGTTAGTTCAACTGCTCTTCTTTGGAATATGTTGTAATGGAGTGGAATGTGTCAGGCAGTTCTTCCTATGCATTATGGTCTTCTCTGTGTGGCATGCATCCACACTGTGGTAGTGGTTACAGACAGTGCTTAATTTGTAAATTGCGAGGTCCCGGAACAAAGCGGGGTGACGGATCCGGCATGATTAGAAGAGGGAGAGGTAACGGAGCATTTGTGCAATGGAGGACCAGCTTACGTGATTTACAGTTTGCATCTTCTTACGGTCATGAAAAAATTTGAAGTCATGAAATTTAAAAACAGCCATTTCCGGGCCTGGAAAAGTTTTGGAAAAGTCATAATTCTTGTTTTCCTCAAATCTCTGTATAATAGAATTATGTTTAATCAGCTTTCGAGTTAATAATGAGGGAAATTCCTGCAAACATTTATTCAATATAGCGTGTAGGTTAGATGAGTAAATCAATCCACACAAACCATCAGATGAAAACAGCATAGGTGATAGGTGATTCAGCTGTACCGCGTCCTCTCTCTCCCTCACTCTCAAAGTGGCTTCACAACAGCGCATCTCGTCTGCACTACAGCATGCTGCGATACAAGATTTTCGCTCGGGTTTCGGGACAGTCGACAGAATTCGAGTCATTGTTGCATCGTCACAAAACTGTATCATTTGCACATCTTTTTAAGTTTAAGCCATTTGATACTCGCGTGCTCCAAAGGGGGTTTTCTGTGCGTTCACAGTCACGTTCTTAGCGCGCGCGTATAAAGCCGTCTTGCGAGTACTAAATTGAGTTATTTTTCGCAGCTTGTTGCACTTACGTGGCCAAATACACACAAATGTTGTCTCCTCGTAAGCACAGTCGTTTTTGGGCTTAGCTATGTAACATCTGAGAAAAACGCACGTTAATCAGTATTGGTTTCCGAGCTTCGGGTTTGTCAGAGCAGCCAGCCTCTTTGCGTGCTCAAGTTTGTTATTTCACATGTAGATGTGTGGCAAGCGTGCTCATAATGGAAGTTTTTTCATGAAATATATGCATGCTATAGGTCAGCACTAACTTCTTTCATTGGCGCGTGAGGAGGGGATCTGTCAAATGAGGTGCCGTATCGGATTTCAGACAAATTCGGAGGTGCCGGGAACCGCTTGTTCCGGCACAATTTTAAGCCCGGGTTACCGAGTTTTACAAAACCTTAAGGGATAGTTCACCCAAAAATGAAAATTGTAATAATTTACTCACCCTCATGTCGTTCCAAACCTGTTTGAGTTGCTTTCTTATGTTGAACACAAAAGAAGATATTTTGAAGATTGCTGGTAATCAAACAGTTGGTGGTGCCATTGACTTCCATAGTAGGAAAAAAATGCTATGAAAGTCAATGGCAACCACCAACTGTTTGATTACCAGCAATCTTCAAAATATCTTCTTTTGTGTTCAACATAAGAATTTTCATTTTTGGGTGAACTATCCCTTTAAGTCACCATGTTGACTATACCATAATCCTTGCTTTGGACAAACTACAAACAGACTAGTATTCTGTTATAACTCCTTATTGCAAATGGATAGATAATAAGCACTGACATTCATTGATGAGTATGTGATGGCTGTATAGGTGAAATGAATAAAACCATTAGTTTGTTTGATTAATTATTTTATCATGTTAAGTTATGCAACATTAACTAAATTAAAGTTGTGGATGATCCATTGCATTGATTGAAGATTCGCATGGAAATGTATGTTTTTTTTATATAAACTTATTTTATAGTTTGTATAAATTGTAATACTATTTATTACAAAAAGTAAAACATTATTTTATCATGTTAACTAATGCAACATGCATACAATCTGTGTAATTTCAGGCAGTTTAAAATAAACACAAGGTGAGGCAGCTTTAAAACCGTTAAAGGGGTCATATGACGTTGCTAAAAAGAACATTATTTTGTGTATGTGGTGTAATGCAATGTGTTTATGCGGTTTAAGGTTCAAAAAACACATTGTTTTCCACATACTGTACATTATTGTTGCTCTTCTATGCCCTGCCTTTCTGAAACGTGTCGATTTTTACAAGCTCATCGGTCTGAAAAGCGAGGTGTGCTCTGATTGGCCAGCTATCCAGTGCATTGTGATTGGCCGAATGCCTCAAGCGTGTGACGGAAATGTTACGCCCCTTACCATACTGTGATGCCGTGTCCCGGCGTGACGAGACAAAACCAATAAAACCCATCACAAACGAGGCATTTGGTGCATCCAGTGGGGACATAATTACTGATTATAATGACTTATACTGTCTTTTTACACGTTGCGTTACATATCGCGCCACGTAAACATAAATCCATGTCTGCATTTGTGATCTGAGAAACGACAAACAGCATGCGTTATTCTACACTGCTCAAAACTCGTGTTTGAGTCGTCAGTGGCAAATTCTTTAAATATGAAAACATACTTGCAGGCTGTGAGTCAGAAGCGCCAGACTGTCCTTGCAAAGTTGGAATTGCCCCACTTTATAGAAACAGCCTTTGTGCACAGCCGCATTGTAGGCTACTCTCCTAGGAAACAGTCCTCCATAAAATGCGCTGCTCATATCTGAATATTTGGGTTGAACTGTTTTTGAACAGTGTTGTAAATACAACTTAAGCACTTATTTCTAGTTGTGTCCTCTTTTGGAAGGCCAAGCAAAGTAGTTTCGCTTTCCCAACGAAACACACAGCGTCTCCACAACATGGCCGCGGCAGCAACAGCGAGAATAAAAGTTACACCTTCATTCTTTGCGTGAACATTTGGGCGATGCTATGCAAATCTTCCCACACAGTGACATGTGGGGGCGTGTTTAAACGAGGCATTTTAGGAGGACGTGGACGACTTAACTTTTATAAAGAATATCTCTTTGGGTTTGAGACTTTAGTCTTTGCAACTTTAGTGATCTTATCTATTCACGAACAGCTTGTAACACTCCAAAGAGAAAGGAAAACTTGAAATCGCATCATATGACCCCTTTAAACAAGAGTAGGTTGTCAAAAGTACTGAATTCGGTACTGAAATTTTACAGTGTGCCATACCAGCATTTCCCGCTAGCATTTTGAGCACTGTTGAGCGGATTCTTAAACCACTCTGATTGGCCATTGTGCTCAACAGATATGTCTGTGGTTCGCTACAATGATCATCACTTCACCGAGTGCTTACACAGATACACACGGTAGCGCTTGAAAGCCACGTCTATCAGCAGATCCATCTATGAGCAGATAGTAGGGATCCGCTGATAGACACTTATTTCAAATGCTCCTGTGTGTATGTGTGCAGATCAAAGACATATCTGTTGAGTGCATGAACTCAATGGCCAATCAGAGGTTTTTAATAATCTGCTCAACAGCGCTCAAAATGCTAGTGGGAAATTCTGGTATTGTCACATTTTTAAAATTTCACCGAAGTCGGTACTTTTGACAACCATAATTAAGGGCCTAATTATACACAGAGTACCCACTTCTTGTTATTTAATACCTGTTTAGCTGCTTTTCCTAAAGCCAATTGTGCTGGGGAGATGGTGGGAGTGACTGCAGCATTTTCATCTTCAATTAGGTAAGAAGGGAGAAACAAAGCTTGGCAACATTTTTGCCACTCCAGAGGGAAATTGGTTTAAATTAGAATTTTTTTTATCCCAGACTCAGATGTTTTGACCCTAAATAAATGTGCAAAAATTGTACCATTAGGAGTACAACATCTTGTCATTGGGGTATAATTGCATGTTTTTTCCTTCCTGACAGCTCCTCAAGTATTTTATTTTATGCACATGACCTTGCATTTTTTACATGTGGTTGTCATCGTTTTTCTTTTGCATAGTATAGAGTAAAATGAGGCATGCTCAGAGGAAATGGCAGCAGACTCTGGATATTTTATTTAGATGGTCATTAATGGTTATGTGAAGTAACGTGTTAGCTTGCCATTTGTGTTAGTTGGTTGACCTCAACTTGCAGCAGTGTTTTCACTGCTTCGTCAAGTAGATAAATGTCCACTTGAGTTTTAATTTGATTTAGGTTACTGAGATTTACTTAAGACCTCCTTCACACACCATTATGTAAAATTAATTTATTTAATGTTAATCTGCTTATAATGATCTAAAGCCTGTTGTGATATTGTTATTGTTTAATCCACTTTCAGCGGTAGTGTTAATGTGAATGATAAATCTGTAATTTATTTGCACCAAGGCTAAGTGGTTTTGTGGCTAAAGATGTAGCTGTGCTAACAGACTAATAAACTTCGTGTTGGCAGCAGTCTATTTTCAGTACTTTTTCTTATTCTGTTTGTGTGTGGACTTTGCTCTTTATCTTTGATATGCTGATATCAGCAGAACTTCTGGCTGAACTGGTGAGTTCTTCCTGGCTCTCTTGAAGTAAATGTATTGCCAGGAAACTGAATATCTCCATGTGAAATCAATTCAATGTCATTTGTAACACTGCTTTCGTGGCAGTCTGACTGGTAGTAACGTGGTCTAACTGTCACAGGTCAGAAAGCCATTGTTTGAATCAGAATATGCCAGACCTTTCTAATTCTATCCAAACTGAAAAAAGTACTCCCCAAATTACAGAATCCCCAGACATTAAAACCATTGTATATGCACAAGTAAAATTTTGTGGGTGATGCATTGCATTGATTGAAAATTGGTTCACACTGAAAACCTGAATTTGAGACTGATTTGTTAAAAAGAACTGGCTCATATGAGTCATTTGTTAGTGTTTCATACATCATAAGTTTGTTGTTGTGTAACAACAGAAAGATGCTGAATAGCTGTGCAGGAAACACTGTGATGCATTGTAGAGATGCAGTCTGATAAAGTGCATATAGATTCAAATCAAATGTTCTCATTTGTTGCTGACAACAATTCGATTTTCTCTAATTGTTATTTTTGTTGCCTTTGCAACTATTTTAAACTCTGTAACTCTTCCAGCAGGAAGTCTGCTATGCTGTTTTGAAAAGGTGTGAGCAGAGGGTCATGGGCGAGGCTGGCCATGTGGAATGAGTGAGAGGGATCTGGACTCAATAGGGCTGTAGTAAAGGCCAGCAAACACAGGAACAAATAAATGTGCATGCCCCAGTACCCTCTGCGTCCCCTGCCACACTTTCGTGTGCATGTGAATTTAGGTTCTCTTTGACTCAAAGCAAACATTGTCACCAGGAAGTGAAGATTAATGATTATTTGGGTAAAGTAGAATGAAACGCTGTGCATCTTTAACGTGTGTCCGACAACAGTTCTTACTGGGACATGTTTTTTAAAGATATTCCCATATTGCTGAGAGTTAGATTGTAGGTTTTATATGGTGTTCTAGCTTTTTTTTCTAATTTTTTTTTAGCATTTTACTGTATACTTTGGTATTCTTTGTATCTTGGTGTTAGGCATTTTACATAATCTGACTATTGTTGACAATTAAACGGGAATATTTTGGTGCAAATCACATGGAAATGTAATGCATACTTGTACTACCGACATTGTAACAATACAAAGCCATTTTAAAGGCAGTGTAGGTGATTTGGTTCAAAAACATATTTGTTATGCTGGTTGAAAGTCTCTTTATATCCCGAGAGCAATCACGAAGTTAAGTGGTCTAAATTTATTTATGTATTTATATCGTCTGTGGAAGTTGTAGGACCATAAAATGTTCGTCCAATCAAAATATTTGGTCCGAAGACTACAATATGCTGTCCATCCTGCCTGTCAAAAATATTTATTTGCCTGTGCGCGCTCATAAGTTTGGAGGAGGCGTGGCTTTACAGAGTGATTATGGGGATCTTGCTTTCAAAGCTAGCTTGCTATTGCTAGCCTTTCCGAAATCCCCTACCCTACCTTTAACGTCAGTAAATTTAACCCTCTAATAACACAGACTTTCTGTAGATAATGCAGTCATATTCATGAATAATATGATGCCTCGGTGATCATTTCCTCTGGGGATTTTATTCCAGGAGCAACTGTTTTTCCATTGTCATTCAGATATTTTGAAAAGAGTGATTCACTCGGATGACAAGCTGCATTTGGTGCACACTCATTCAAAACAAGTGGGCCATTTTCATTGGGCTCTAGTGAATGATTTTAACCTGCTTTGATCAGAGCAGTGGAAAGGTGTCTAGAAAGCTGCTTTTTTTTGAAGAGCATTCAGATCTTGTGATCATCTGTTGTGGTTGTGATTAGGCCTGTCGCAATAGTCAATATATCAACTTATCGCGCAATATATGTACATGACCTCAATAAGTTTTGGTGATGCAATATATCGCCATTATATTTACTTAAAAATTAATGCCACCATGTTTTGTACATTCCACTTGCGTCTGTGTCTTGCAGCTTCTCGTACTTAACGTGGTGTAGTTGATGCTAGTTCAAATTTAAAAAATGCCTCTACAAAAAAAAGTTTCATATATGCTCTTGTTTGGGATCTGTGCCTTTGTGCATACGGACATCTGACTGATAATTAGTGATTGTGTTTTTCAGCAATAGTGTGCACCCTTAATTTACAGAGAAAAGAAGGTCAGGGAAAAATCTATAGATGGAAAAATTTCCATACAAGTTCTTTGGCATTTTTCTTTTTTCTACTTGTTACTTTGCACTTTTTGTTAGAAAATGTTTATTTACTATTCATTCAGCTTTTTAAGATATCTAATATTTTGATACTTAATTTCCATGATCTAAATATTCTTAAAAATTAAAAGTTCGTTGTCATTTGGAAGTGTGTAGGCCTTCTTGCATTATTATGCTGTTACATTACGATTATATATTCAGACACATAAAATGGTCTTTAAAATGACAATAATATCGCTTATCGCAATTATTTATGGGGCAATATATCGCACAACAAGAAGTTGTTATCGTGACAGGCCTAGTTGTGATCCCACTACTTCTAGTGTTACTTCAAAGAAGATCTGTCATGCAAACAATTTTGCCCAGTACCTGAACCACGAAACAATGCCCTACAAGAGCCACTTTTAGGATAATTGCTAGAAAAATGGCTGTGAGGCACGTCAAACTCATGGAGCACTAACTTATTGCTTGTATCTGTCATTGCCAAAGGCAGCACAATAGATAGTTATGTAGTGGAATAGTAGATTACTGTAGTTTGCTCCAGCTAATTAAAAAGTAGGGGTGCTCCGATCGATCGGCTACCGATCACTATCGGCCGATAATCACGTTGGGATATTTGATCGGCGGTCTCTAAAAAGGCAGATCTAAAAAAAACGATCTCAAGCTGATGACGCTGCCGTGAGAGGGTTGGCACGACATGCAGCGGCACCGTCTCAGTCTTTGTCCGGCGCGTGTGAAATAATTATAAAGCTGAAGGTGAGGTACTCGCCTTCATATTTCTTCATTAAATAACTTATAAAGTAATTTGAAAAAGTTTCTGAGACATAAATTTCACAAACAGCGTGAGTGAATCAACGTGCGCGCTCTCTCTCAAAATACGCAAATTGCTTTAAATCACCACATCGCATCTGTCTATAAGCAAGCTGCACAGTTGACACAAGAATTGTCACTTGCACAATCGAGGCAGTGTCACATCGTCACTGCAAAATAATAACTCAAAGATTAAAAGATAACATCATAATTATTTACTGAACCCTTAAATTAATCAATATTATAATGAAAGTCATAAAAACAGACAATTAATCGGGATAATCGGCATGATCGCCAAAGCCCTAAAACAGACAATGAATCGCAATATCCGTGACTGTTTTTAGACAATTAATCGTCAGCCAAATTTCATAATCGTGACAGCCCTAATTTCATTAGATATTATTGATTGATTTATTTCAAATATATTTAATTTATTTATTTTTTCAATTCAGTAATTAATTTTGAATATTGCAGTGAATATTGTTACTGGATAATTTAAATAATTTTTTTTAAGTCCCTGTCAGCTTCTAGGAACTGAATATCAGTCCAGTTCAGGTTGACAAATGAACATTTGCAAAAGTAAGCAGGATTATACAAACGGCTTGTTTGTATAATGGCCAGTCAATTAAAACTCAGAGCAGCGATTGACTAAATTTCATTTGTTTGCTTCTCTTGGGTGATTCAGGGCTCGCAAAATTTCAAAATCCCTGGTAGCCCTTCGGGCAGGCATTCTTCAGATTTTGGTAGCCCCAAAATAAATTTAACTAGCTCGAATAAAAGATATTGTATTTTTTCTTCAAATAACAAGTCAAGAGAGTAGGGGTGCAACGGATCACAAATTTCACGGCTCAGATTATGTTACATTATCATATCACATTTTGAGTCAACAGATCGATCAAGTTCAAGTTCAAGTTCAAGTTCAAGTCTGCTTTATTGTCAATTCTTCCACATGTACAGCACATACATATAGAGAATTGAAATTGCGTTACTCTCAGACCCTTGGTGCATACAGATAACATAAATACAGATAGGTACAGATTAAATACAAAATACAAATACAACTATACAAATATACAAATAAGGTAAAATGTAAAAATATATATATAAAGCACAAGGCATATGGCAGATAGAGTGCAAACCAGTAAAGTAAACAACAGTGCAGATATAATGATTGTAGTGCAAAAAACAATGATTTGTAGTGCAAAAGAGCTTATTTCGACTGATTTAAAGTGACAGTGTGTGTGTGTGTGTATTTGTTAGGGGGGAGTGGGAGAGTCCGTCAGAAGGTCTGAGTTCAGTGGTGCGTTGGGCAAAAGAGGGGAGGGGGGGCAAGTTCGGGAGGGAGTTCAGCTTCCTGACAGCTTGATGGATGAAGCTGTCCTTCAGTCTGGTGGTCCTGGCCTGGAGACTCCGCAGTCTCCTCCCTGATGGCAGCAGACTGAAGAAGCTGTGTGTCGGGTGGGTGGGATCACCTGCAATGCAGAGGGCTTTGCGGGTGAGACGGGTGTTGTAGATGTCCTGAAGGGAGGGGAGAGAGGCACCAACGATCTTCTCAGCTGCTCTCACTATGCGTTGAAGTGTCTTGCGGCAGGACGCGTTGCAGGCACCCTACCACACAGTGGTGCAGCTGGTCAGGATGCTCTCGATGTTGCCTCTGTAGAAGGTGCACATGATGGGGGCCAGGCTCTGGCTCTTCTCAGTTTGCAGAGGAAGTAGATGCTGTCGTGCTTTCTTGGCCAGTGCTGCGGTGTTGTCAGTCCAGGAGAGATCCTCTGTGATGTGCACACCCAGGAACTTGGTGCTGCTCACCCTCTCCACAGTCACACCATTGACGGTCAGAGGAGCATGCTGAGTGCGCACTCTCCTGAAGTCAACAACAATCTCCTTCGTCTTCTCCACATTCAGAGAGAGATTGTTGTCACTGCACCACCCGGCCAGGCGGCTCACCTCGCTCCTGTAGTTTGTCTCATCTCTGTTGCTAATGAGACCCACTACAGTCGTGTCATCCGCAAACTTAATGAAGAGGTTGGAGTTGTGTGACGGTGTGCAGTCGTGGGTCAGCAGAGTGAAGAGGAGGGGGCTCAGCACACATCCTTGGGGGGCCCCAGTGTTCAGTGTGATGGTGCTGGATGTGTTGCTGCCGACCCGTACTGCCTGAGGTCTTCCAGTCAGGAAGTCCAACAGCCAGTTGCACAGCGAAGTGTTGAGCCCCAGCTGGACCAGTTTGTGAATGAGCTGTTGAGGGATGATTGTGTTGAATGCTGAACTGAAGTCTATGAACAGCATTCTGACGTATGAGTCTTTTTTGTCCAGGTGTGTGAGTGCTGAGTGGAGGGTAGTGGCGATGGCGTCATCGGTCGAGCGTTTTGACCGATATGTAAACTGGAAGGGGTCCAAGGAGGGAGGGAGGGCAGACTTGATGTGTTGCATGACTAGCCGTTCAAAGCACTTCATGAGGATGGGGGTAAGTGCAATTGGACGGTAGTCATTGAAGCAGGATGGAGACGACTTCTTCGGGACTGGAATGATGGTGGTAGCTTTGAAGCATGTGGGGACAACAGCCTGACTTAGCGAGATGTTGAAAATGTCTGTGAAGACATCGGTGAGTTCCACTGCACAGTCTCTCAGTACACGCCCAGGAATGTTGTCAGGACCCGGAGCTTGGCCGGTGCGTTGATCCTGATGAGGATCCCTCACGCTGTTCGGGGACAGCGTCATCACCTGGTCGCCGGGAGGAGGTGGAGTCTTCTGTGCAGTGGTGCTGTTTTGTGCCTCAAAGCGAGCGAAGAAGATGTTCAGCTCGTTCAGCAGGGAGATGGTGCTGTCACAGGTGCGTGGTGGGGGCTTGTAGTCCGTAATGGTCTGTATTCCCTGCCACAGGCTCCGAGTGTCTCTGCTGTCGCTGAAACGATGGGCTATCCTCCTGGAGTACTGTCTCTTAGCCTCTCTGATGCCGCGGGATAGGTTGGCCCTAGCTGTCTTCAGGCCCACCTCATCTCCAGCTCTGAAGGCAGCGTTCCGCGTCTTCAGGAGTCCGTAGACCTCCCCTGTTAGCCACGGCTTCTGGTTGGCCCGGACAGTGATGGTCTTTGTGACTGTTACATCATCAATGCACTTGGTGATGTAGGCAGTGACAGTCTCTGAGTACTCCTGGAGGTCTGTGGTGTTATTGTATGTGGCAGCCTGCTTAAACATATTCCAGTCAGTGGTGTTAAAACAGTATTGAAGAGCCTCTGACGACCCTTGCGGCCACACTTGTATTTGTTTGTGAACTGGTTTGGTGACTTTAACGAGTGGTCTGTATGCAGGCATTAGCATGACAGTGATGTGGTCTGAGGCACCGAGGTGGGGGAGGGGGAGGGCCTTGTAAGCTCCTCTCTGGGTGGTGTAAACAAAGTCCAGAGTGTTGTTTCCCCGTGTTGGAAAGTCTATGTGTTGGTGTATTTTTGGGAACACACTCTTTAAGTCTGCGTGGTTGAAATCCCCAGCCAAGATGAGAAAAGCATCAGGGTGGGCTGTCTGCTGCTCACTGATGTGCTGGTACAGTTCATTTAGTGCATCGCTCCTGTTGCTGTTGTTGGAGCTGGGAGGGATGTATACAGCAACGAGCAGTATGGCTGTATATTCCCTCGGTAGATAGAACGGCCGGCACTTAATAATCATAAACTCCACCAGGGGTGAGCAGTGTTTGCAGACCACAACAGCATCGCGGCACCACGCATCATTGATGTAAACACAAAGCCCTCCGCCGCGGGTCTTACCTCCCTCGACGCGAGCTCTGTCCGCTCGATAGCATGTCAGCTGATCGAGATGAATAGCGCAGTCCTGAACGCTGTTGTTGAGCCATGTTTCCGTGAACACAAAAAGACAATAGTCTCTTACAGTCCTCTGAGTTGAGTGTAGTAGTCGGGTGTAGTCCAGTTTATTGTCCAAAGAGAGTACGTTGGCCAGTACGATGGTGGGGATAGCCGGCTTGTGTGGGTTAGCCGCTAGCCTAGCTCGGATATCTCCGCGCTTACCCCTCTTCTGCTTCCTCTCGCGCCGCTTGTGGCGCCTCCGCTGTGGGCGAGATGCAGTAGTGGGGGTCGGTGATGGTGTGGGCCTCCGGAGCAAACCGAGATCCTGTAGCTCTTCGGCGTGTGCAGAGTTTAACTCTAAAAATGTGGTTCTGCCGACATCGAGAAGAAACTCACGACTGTATGCGCGCTTAGAAACAAGTAGACGCTCCGAATACATACAAAAACACTGCGACCCAAGACAAAAAAAAAAAAAAAAAAAAAAAAAAAAAAAAAATCAAAAAAAAAAAAAAAAAAAAAAAAAGAAAAAAAGAAAAAAAAAAAAAAAAAAAAAAAAAAAACATAAAAAAAAAAAAAAAACAAAAAAAAAAAAAAAAAAAAAAAAAAAAAAAAAAAAAGAAAAAAACAAAAAAAAAAAAAAAAAAAAAAAAAAAAAAAAAAAAAAAAAGAAACAACAAAAAAAAAAAAAAAAAAAAAAAAAAAAAAAACAAAAAAAAGGAGAAAAAAAAAAAAAAAAAAAAAAAAAAAAAAAAAAAAAAAAAAAAAAAAAAAAAAAAAAAAAGCAAAAAAAAAAAAAAAAAAAAAAAAAAAAAAAAAAAAAAAAAAAAAAAAAACAAAAAAAAAAAAAAAAAAAAAAAAAAAAAAAAAAAAACTACGAAAAACAACCTTTCTGTCGGGATAGAGAGAAGCCGCAGCGTGTGTGAACAGCGCCGCACTTGGATATAATGTTATATCTCATTTTTCGATGAGGCACAAAATGTTTTTTTTATATTTAATGTACATTATTATTTACAAACCATTTACTACACACCACAGCAAAACTAGTACAATAGGGAAGAATGATCAATCACTCACGATGTATATGCTGTCTCGTAACTGATTTCACGGTTCTATTTTCTCACAATTTTTTTTTAACAAAAATGAGATTTAAGACAGATTTTTAAAAAAAGTGTCCTTTTGTTATTTCTCAGACCAAAAGGCTGCACATTACTTTGTGAAATTGAAAATGTCACACAATATATTAACTTGAAATTTTAAAACAAATCCCAAATCATATAAATAATACAAATAAAATTAAATTCTCCATGCAAGTAAAGTAAGGTTTTGCCTGTGTATTTTAATCAAGATCCAAACAAAGATGCTGCAATCATGTTATTTAGATTGTGAAATTTGAAACAAAAACAAAATGCTCTGATTTTAGCTTTGTGATACTACATAAAACATCTGAATGAAACAAAAACAGCAGACAGCTGAATGAGACGCAAATTCACTCTCTGCCAGCAGGTGGCACTTAACAGCAGGTATATTATAGGCTGCTGCCGCCCCTTTAAAGACCGAAGCAATGGAGCCATTACAGGTGCGTCTCAATAAATTAGAATGTCGTGAAAAGTTCATTTATTTCAGTAATTCACCAATTGTGAACTCGTGTATTAAATAAATTCAGTGCATCCACAGACTGAAGTATTTAAGTCTTTGGTTCTTTTAATTGTGAGGATTTTGGCTCACATTTAACAAAAACCCACCAATTCACTATCTCAACAAATTAGAATACTTCATAAGACCAATAAAAAAAAAACATTTTTTAGTGAATTGGTGGCCTTCTGGAAAGTATGTTAATTTACTGTGCATGTACTCAATACTTGGTATGGGCTCCTTTTGCTTTAATTACTGCCACAATTCGGAATCTAAGAGCTTTATTACCAATTATGTTTACACACACAAGGAATTTGACTTGACGACAGAAGCTTCCAGTGTAGAAGAAAGTACAAACGAAGTGCAGACATACATGATAGTGCAGACATGCATAGGAATAACACGTAAGGTGGTATGGAAGCCCAGGTTTCTTTGACAGTGGCCATCAGCTCATCTGCATTTTTTGGTCTCTTGTTTCTCATTTTCCTCTTGACAATATCCCATAGATTCAGGTCTGGTGAGTTTGCTGGCCAGTCGAGCACACCAACACACCATGGTCATTTAACCAACTTTTGTGCTTTTGGCAGTGTGGGCAGGTGCAAGTCCTGCTGGAAAATGAACTCAGCATCTTCAAAAAGCTGGTCAGCTGAAGGAAGCATGAAGTGCTCCAAAATTTCTTGGTAAACTGGTGCATTGACTTTGGTTTTCAAAAAACACAATGGGCCAAAACCAGCAGATGACATTGCACCCCAAATCACCACAGACTGTGACTTAACACTGGACTTCAAGCAACTTGGTTTATGAGCTTCTCCACCCTTCCTCCAGTTTCTAGGACCTTGGTTTCCAAATGAAAATCAAAACTTCTCTCATTTGAAAAGAGGACTTTGGACCACTGGGCAACCGTCCAGTTCTTCTCCTTAGCCCAGGTAAGACGGTTCTGATGTTGTCTGTGGTTCAGGAGTGTCTTAACAAGAGGAATAAGACAACTGTAGCCAAATTCATTGACATGTCTGTGTGTGTTGGCTCTTGATGCCTTGACCCCAGCCTCAGTCCATTACTTGTGAATTTCACTCAAATTCTTGAATTGATTTTGCTTGGCAATCCTCATAAGGCTGCAGTTCTCTCGTTGGTTGTGCATCTTTTTCTTCCACACTTTGCAAGAAACTTTCCACTCAACTTTCTGTTAACCTGCTTGGATACAGCACTCTGTGAACAGCCAGCTTCTTTGCAATGAATGTTTGTGGCTTACCCTCCTTGTGAAGGGTGTCAATGATTGTCTTCTGGACAACTGTCAGATCAGCAGTCTTCCCCATGATTGTGTAGCCTAGTGAACCAAACTGAGACCATTTCGAAGGCTCACGAAACCTTTAGCAGGTGTTTGGAGTTGATTAGCTGATCGGCATGTCACCATATTCTAATTTGTTAAGATAGTGAATTGGTGGGTTTTTGTTAAATGTGAGCCAAAATCATCACAATTAAAAGAACCAAAGACTTAAACTACTTCAGTCTGTGTGCATTGAATTTATTTAATACACGAGTTTCACAATTTGAGTTGAATTACTGAAATAAATGAACTTTTCCACGACGTTCTAATTTATTGAGATGCACCTGTAATGATCCACGTGCGATTTCTTTCTCCACTGTTTACGTTCATTTAAGACATGAAAATACTTGCCGAGATAATTTTGCGTGTATGTGTCCATTCAAGCGAAAGAGGAATCAATTCTGTGTTCCTGCTCTGCCTGAAACTCTGCTCTGTATGTGCACGCTTTGAGCATGTGGGTGCGAGGCGAGCACCGAACTGAATTCTTCATGCGCATGAATGGTTTAAAACGCTTGAATGTTTAAATTGGTAAGACTTAGAAACACGATAAACTATGATCCGTTTCACCCCTACAAGCGAGTGAACAATGCGAATCAAGGAAGGGATTTTTATATCACTATTCAAGATGAAGGGGGCAGTGATACATTTTGGTAGCCCGACTGGAAAACACAATAGCCCCGGGATGTCGGGCTAGCGATTTTGCGAGCCCTGTTGTAAGTGTGTTTACTCTCTGTGGAATACATTTACTTGTGGCTTTGTTTCTTCTTTGCCCCAGAGTTGTGAACAGATGTGTTTGTGTATCTGGCTATGTGGTTACTGTAATTCAGAAACCACAGACAGCAATAAAAGGGATCTCATCATTGTCTGCTGTAAGGGTAACGCCTTCAGGAAAGTTTTGTTAGGGCATTTTCTCAGAAAATGAGAGCCACTTAAAAACCCAATAGTGCCAGAAATCTTAAATCTGCTAGGTGAAATGGCACTTGTTCGGACCTGAGTTTTTTTTTTTTGGCATCTAAAACATTACTGGATTCAAATCAGTAATAAAAGCAAGTGATATTGATTTAGTAAATGTGCTTTGACAGTATCCTGTATCTCACTAGCAGCACAATTTATGAAATGCAGATTAAACCGATTAACCTCATTTGAAAAATCTGTGGGGAATTTTTAATTTTAATTAATTTAAAAGAAGCTGTGAGTCTTTTAATGGAAGCAGAGTGTGCAGGTTCACTATCAGGTATAATTAATGAGTTATCAAATTAAAAGTACAGGATTGACTCCGTCACTGCAGTGGCTCACTTTTTTGAGAGAAGCAGATTACCATGGCAACTTGTGCTGCACATCTCAGGTACTCCTGGGCAGGTTAAGTACAGGTTTAGCTCAACTGAGCATAAAGTTCCCCGCGCATTCAGATATCTTTTGTACTGCTCAATATAGATAATGAACCTTATTTGAGCTGCTACTTGAAATACTGCAACACTATCGGAGTTTTACTTCATATTTATTCTCAGATGTTGAGAAATTAGCATGAGGCATTCCTCTCTGGATTAAAATTCTTGCTCTCTTTGAACTCTTGGAGTCATTCCCATCTCATCATTCCCTCACAATGCTGGTCTGTTCATACAGAGTTGAAATCACCATGTCAACTAGCAAGGCTGCAAATAAAAAGGTTCACTCTTCTTAAAAGCTGGGAAAATTTAAGTATTACTTGATACTTGTTTGTTATTACAAAGTATCCTGTTGAATTTACAGTAAAAAAAAATGGCAGCTGTGGTTGCCAGAAATTCTCTATAAAAATACAGTGACAGTATTTCAGCTATTACTGGATTTCATATTGGTTCCTGTAAATTTTACAAGTTCTAACTATATTTTAAGCGATATTATGTTAATATACTGATTTACTTGAACTGTCAAAATCTGTACTGATTTAAAATAGAAAGCCACATGATAAGTTCATTGTAAGTGGTCTATCCATAAAATATGGCCAATACATAGACGTTGATGGAAAGCCAAAACACACCATCAGGGTAACACATATGACGCTAAAATGATGCATTAAAAACTAAATAGCTGAAAATGTAACACTGTAATGCACATTACTGCTAACAAAAATTAGAGTAAACAATTATGTGAAATATGATCATATGTGAAGTGTCACGCAGGGACTTCTGAGACAATTGTACTGTAATTCATAGATTTTACTTGCAAAGATCATTCATTTGATTGTATTTTATTGTACAGTTACATATAATGTGATTGTAAAAACTTTTACAGTTTTTCACTGTTTCAGGTAACCTACCATTGACCAATTAAGTTTTTTTTCTGTAAATATTACAAATGTGGTGGTTCTTTTTTTAATTTTTAAATTTTTTTTTAACAATGTAGTCTTAGGGGTTTGAACAAACTCACAACTGTAAGTGTTAAACTTAGAAACTTGTCCTGCACTGTTTGTGCTTACAGACATAAACGATGCATCAAATTGTGCACCTTGAGTTGTGGAGCGGTCAGAGGTGCGCTATTACTTTGTGATTGAGCTTAAGATTTTTGCCTGGTTCACCTGGTTCCCACATAGCAATAACGGTCTGTTAGTGAGTGAGTTTGTAATATGGCCTATTAAATAGCTTTTGTTAGAGTGCCTAATGTAAAATCACAGTGTAGAACTGTGAACAGGTCTGTGGTATAACATCTGGTGACAAACGTTTAAAACTCTGTTTCTCTTTCACTGGCTTGATTCCAAATTTCTCAACACCTGCCTGAATTTTGCTCAGGTGGGTGAAAATTGCGGCGCAGCATCCCCTGCTTCTCTTGTTGCCGTAGAAACGAGGATGCAGTGGCGGTAACAGCCTTGCTGTGTAATGATGGTAATTAGCAGTCATTTTCTCCTGTGTGCCTGCAACATTCCTCTGATCTCAATAGACGGTGCTAGAGAAGAAAATGTCTGTTGCTGAGCCTTCTGCGGGATTTGTTGGCAACTTGGAGGAACGTGAGCTTTGTTCCTCTCATGATGCGTCACTTATGATGCCAATGAGTATTTCTCTAATCAAAGCAACAGAATTGCGCATAGAGATTTCAGGTAGAGGAAATGCATGCTTGACCATCACTTGGTTATTTCTAACTCTGAGCGATGATTCAGATCTAATTTTTGCTCTCCCTCGCTGACTGAAAGAGTATAAGAAATGCATTAGTAGGAAATGAAGCAGCGCCCAAGACTTCTCACCTAGACACACACACACACACATTCTGAGACATTTAAGTGCAGCTACCCTGCTGCTCTCTGAACTTCACTCACATCGACCTGGGCTTGAAAATACAGTATTAAAAGACCATATGTGCTGCTTTGGCCCTAATGGTAGATTGACATCTGAGAGCTGGAGTTATGTAACAGTCTTTATAAAACAGATGGTTGGTGGTTTAATCAATACAGTCTTGCTAAAATGCATGCTATAGAAACAGATATGTTGCTCATATAGCTACTGTAAATCACTGCACAACACTAACTATAACACCCATTAAAAATTCTGTTATCATTTACTCAACATTCATGGAGCTAAACTCTGCAGGACTGAGTTTGGAGACCCCTGATCTACGCTCTCTGAAAAAAGGTACTAAAGCTGTCACTGTGCTGGTAACTTTTCAAAAGGTACACTTTTGTTTACCTTATTTATCCCTAAAGGGTGCATATTACTACATTTTAAGGTACATATTATTACCTAAAGTGTAGAAAAATAGTACCTAAATGCTAGATATTATTGCCTTTTTAAGGGGACTGCCACACTGACAACTTTTGTACCTTTTTGGAAAAGTATGGCATCCAAAACAACATTAGATGTCAATGACTTTCAAAATATTTATACAAACCCGATTCCAAAAAAGTTGGGACACTGTACAAATTGTGCATAAAAACAGAATGCAATGATGTGGAAGTTTCAAATTTCAATATTTTATTCAGAATACAACATAGATGACATATCAAATGTTTAAACTGAGAAAATTTATAATTTTAAGGGAAAAGTTGATTTTAAATTTCATGGCATCAACACATCTCAAAAAAGTTGGGACAAGGCCATGTTTACCACTGTGTGGCATCCCCTCTTCTTTTTATAACAGTCTGCAAACATCTGGGGACTGAGGAGACAAGTTGCTCAAGTTTAGGAATAGGAATGTTGTCCCATTCTTGTCTAATACAGGCTTCTAGTTGCTCAACTGTCTTGTGTCTTCTTTGTCGCATCTTCCTCTTTTATGATGCGCCAAATGTTTTCTATGGTTGAAAGATCTGGACTGCAGGCTGGCCGTTTCAGTACCCGGATCTTTCTTCTACGCAGCCATGATGTTGTAATTGATGCAGTATGTGGTCTGGCATTGTCATGTTGGAAAATGCAAGGTCTTCCCTGAAAGAGACGACGTCTGGATGGGAGCATATGTTGTTCTAGAACTTGGATATACCTTTCAGCATTGATGGTGCCTTTCCAGATGTGTAAGCTGTTCATGCCACACGCACTCATGCAACCCCTTACCATCAGAGATGCAGGCTTCTGAATTGAGTGCTGATAACAACTTGGGTTGTCCTTTTCTTCTTTAGTCCGGATGACATGGCGTCCCTTTTTTCCAAAAAGAACTTCAAATTTTGATTTCGTCTGACCACAGAACAGTTTTCCACTTTGGCACAGTCCATTTTAAATTAGCCTTGGCCCAGAGAAAATGCCTGCACTTCTGGATTATGTTTAGATATGGTTTCTTTTTTGAACTATAGAGTTTTAGCCGGCAATGGCGTATGGCACGGTGGATTGTGTTCACCGACAATGTTTTCTGGGAGTATTCCTGAGCCCATGTTGTGATTTCCATTAGAGTAGCATTCTTGTATGTGATGCAGTGCTGTCTAAGGGCCCGAAGATCACGGCATCCAGTATGGTTTTCCAGCCTTTACCCTTACGCACAGAGATTCGGAATCTGGAACTTGGTAGATATCCGCTTGTAGATGAAATGAATAACTTCAATCTCTTGCAATCTTTCTCTCTCTGAGAACTCCTATTGTCGGATATCTGCTCCACTATTTTTCTCGTGCCGCAGCATTTGTGTGCGGGAATTGGTGTCCTCTCTTCCTCTCCCTTGCATCTTCTGAAGATCACTAGCCACTCTGACAGCTTCCTAGCGCTTTTATACCCATTCATGATTCCAATGACTAATAAGTTGCAAACATCTGTCCTCCCAGCTGTTCCTTATATGTACTTTTTTCCATTTTTTCCGCGCCCCCCCCTTTTATTGCTACCTGTCCCAACTTTTTTGTAATGTGTAGCTCTCATGAAATCCAAAGTGAGCCAATATTTGGCATGACATTTCAAAATGTCTGTCTTTCAACATTTGATATGTTATCTATTTTCTATTGTGAATAAAATATAAGTTTTATGAGATTTGTAAATTATTCCATTCCGTTTTTACTCACAATTTACAGTGTCCCAACTTGTTTGGAATTGGGTTTGTATATTATTCGCTAACAAAATACATCTTTTGTGATGCACAGAGATAAGTTCAGACAGTTTTGGAGCTAGCGGCTTGCGCTACGACCTATTTCTCCCATGCGATTTTTAACGCGCATCTTATCAGTAAAGCCTGTTCTGTAATCAGCGGTAAATCCCCTTCACTTGCATGTTTTCACATTGAGCAGCATTTACTACACCGAGCCGTTTGTTCACTGACGAGCTGCGCAAAACCCCGTTCATATTCGCGCGATCTTTTGCGCTGCTCGTCAGTGAAGAATGGCTCTGTGTAGTTAATGCTGCTCCATGTGAAAGCCCGCACGTGATGGAGATTTACCGCTGATTACAGAACCGGCTTTCTGACAAGATGGCCGTTAAATATCGCATGCGATTTATCGTGCTCGCTGATTGCCGCCCTAGTTGGAATGAACCACTCTGTGACCTGTCGCTTTTGGCAATAATCATAATAGCAAAATGGCTGATTTCAGATCATCCACTTTTCATGATCCAATGGATACAATCAAGTCCTGGTCATTTTCTTTTGTCATTACGTCCTTGTTTATGTGTTTGTTTATGTGTTTGTATATATTTGTGTTTGTAAATGGCCAAATGGAAACACGTACTGTTTCACTTTCCGTGTTAAAATATTTTCTTTTATGCCCGTTCAGAACATTATTTTTTATTTGAGCAACCTGGCATGGCAATATGTGGTTAGGTACTTTTGGGAAACCAATTTTGTAGCTACCAATAAACAGTCATTGTTGCAATTTTGGGCTGTTAGTGCCATGGAAATGGTATGTTTCACCTTTAAATCCCCTTTCTATTCCTGATTCTCGAATGGATGGCCTCGCAGCCCTCTGTCATTTTCGGTCAACTCCCTCTCCTGCCAAGTCGTCACAGAACATCCTACTAATGTATTGCAGAGGCTGTCGCGCCACCCGCTCATTCCTCTTTGTGTTGGCGTTCCTTTGCATTTTTGTTCCAGCTTCACCCTCGCAGACGCTGCTGTAGGTATCAAGGCATTCGCACACCTTGTAACCCGCATATTCTTAGGATGTTAGCTGCATGGATGAAAGCATTTGAGAAAAGGCTTACCAGCAGACCTTTCTTTTAGGGCTTTTTTTGTGGCACAAAGCCATACATCTGTCAAAGAATCACATGGCTTATGCCCCGTGGACCTGCACTGCACTGGGATTACACAAGGGCCCAACTACAACTTTTCTCACAGTCATTAACCATGGACTTGTCAGTCTCATTTTAATTGCCTTGGAAACGGGAGGATACAGATCTTGTCACTGAAGGTTTTAATATTCGTCTTGCCTGCCCAACAAATATTAATGTATTGGCTTACCATCTTTGTCATTGGATTTTCACTTTTCTCGGTTACCGCTGTTGCCTTGTCCAGAAATAAGGAAGATTAACCCTGGGATATACAACACTTCTGCTAACTGCTCACTGTTACTGCAAGCATAGTTCGCTCTAACCCAGTGTGTGTGTCCCGGCGCATTTCTGCGCGAGTAAATGAAATGATCCAAATCCTGTCTTGCATACGTGCGTGCCCATTTTGTTCTCGCGAAACTGCCTGTCTTTGTCCCGGTGCTTGCTGCCCTGATATCCTCGGAAATAAGTGGTAGATCAGCAAAAGGCGCACCGGTGGTACCGAAAGGTTATAGTGGTCCATGCGACTTCTCGGTCGCTGGCACACTTTACTCTGAAGTTGTTTTTCCTGTGTCGCTTTTTTTGGATGTGACAAGCTGCTCAGTCCTTGTTGTCAGTAGAGAAAGGTACCCTGTAAGATTGCAAAGAGCTCAAGTCACGCACAACACGCCCAGAAGAGTTTATATCGTTGATCAAGGTAAGGACTCTGCCACCACGCCCCACGCCTACCTAAACCGCCTCGTTCTAACACGCCCCCACAGATCGACCTCCTATGCCTGTGGCAACTAGTTTTCTCTATAATCTGTCTCGCCCTCCAACTGTGCCGTCAATCAGAACAGAAGGCGTGGTTTCCGTAACCCCATCGGTAGTGTTGGAAGCACCATCCGATCAACGAGAGCGCTGTGCTGTTTTTCTTTCTTAGGTGACGATAAGCAAATATAGTGCATCTGGTTTCTTTGGCTTTCTTGCCCATTCCGTAAGTAATATGCGTTTTCTGACGAATCTCCTCATAGATTCCCAACTCTGTTCCTTCTGTTCTACTATACAACCTGCCAATACTCTCCTCCATGGGCTGGTGTAAACCTACGGAAGAGGGGTCGCGGTCTTAAAGGGTCAGGCCCGTCAGCGGCTGTCCTCACAGCTTGCTGCGTTGGGGCCCCGAATGAGACTGCGGTGGGTAAGACTCCCTTTCTGGGAATACGATACGTGCGCGGGAGCGGACGGATGGAATCGGGGAGAGGCAGGAATGGGCATATGGTGGGCTGCGCTCTGTGTGGGGGGGTGATAATGACGGAGGAGTGGAGAAGAGGGGAAGCACAGCGAGAATACAGGCGTGGCGTAGAACAACTGCGGTGTAATGCAAGAAGACGGTGCTGGTGACCCGGCGGGCTGGACGGGTGAGAAAACCGAAGGGACGACGATCGTGACTGGCTGTAACAGGGAGGGGAAGGGGAAGCGCGCGAGTGATAAGGGCGGTGACATGGCCGACGAGGGCGGGGGGGGTTCGGTCCTTGTGTGCCACAGTGGGCCCAGAGGGTCGAGGAAGAGAGGAGAGAGAGAGAGAGGATAGAGAGAGAGATAGATAGAAAGATAGGCGAGAGAGATGTAGTGAGAAGGCACCCGGGCCCATCACGGCAGACTGGCGCTTGGGCGGAAGGAAGGGACTGGCTAGCAACGAAGCGTTTGGAGGTGTCGGCTTCAGAAGGACCTACTCATAAGTACATTATTTGACAAAATAATGCGGGTGTGTTTTGAACAGTAAGCATGTCAACACATTAGGTGTTACACACCAATACCAAAAGAATGATCTGTATAAAAGCATCATAGGACACCTGTTCATTACAGAAAAAAAAAAGGAATAAGCTTGCACCGGACGTGCTTATAACCAGTGTTGGGGGGAGCGCATTACAAGTAACGTGAGGTACGTAATCTCGAAACGTGACCTTTTTTCAGAACGAGAAGTAACGCTTACTGGGGAGGGACAGAGAAAGAGCTGATTACTTGTTCAAACATATAGACGCAAGGTGACGGGTTGCCCAGTGGTGGATTGACTTAGCTCTCCTGGCCCCACGTTAGAGATTCAAAATGGTACGGAAGTTTGAAATAAGCTGATAGGCCGTAGCAGCTTCATCTCACCACAAAAAAACAGTAGTCAGTATCCTCAAAAGGAATAACTGGGGAGTAAGGACTGTCCTTTCAGCCTGAGGCGGAGTCATTTTCACGTTTGTGTGAAAAGGCTGTATATTTGGACGTGGTGTGTTGAAACACACAAACCCAAACTAGCAAGCCCTGTCCAGATTTAAAAAGGACGCAAAAGTAACGTAACGCATTACTTTCCATAAAAATAACTAAGTACCATAATTAGTTACTTTTTTATGGAGTAACGCAATATTGTAATGCATTACTTTTAAAAGTAACTTTCCCAACACGTGATGCACCCATTGACTGGAGCTCACATATCGGTATTGATTATGTAGATCCTTGAACTGATATTTATATTTACTTGGCATGGAAATCGTGCCTACAGTTCGCCTAATTAAAACTCTGGTATTTAGGGCGCTTAAGAGTGCGACGAAGTAAAACCAAACCTGCAGACACGCTGAGTCTCAGTCGCACAATCCAATTATGGCATTGTGATGCATTGCAACGTATTGAATCATGACGTGTCACAATTATGGTTTGTCAAAAGTACCGACTTCGGTACCAGTCAGTACTGGAAATGTAAAAATGAGATGATACCAGCAATTCCCGCTAGCATTTTGAGCGCTGATGAGGGGATTCTTAGGGTGTTTTCACACTTGGTTCACTTGTCTGGTCCGAACTCGTTCGATTGCTCCCCCCTCCCCCTGCCCCCGCATGTACTGCATTCCATATTATTTTTTATGTGGGGTCCCGAACCGACTGGGGGGTTTTCGTTTGCGTCATCAGGCCAGCAGCTGTTTACCCCATTGCTTAGTAACGATGGCGCAGGAGAAGGCGGCAAATGCATAACATTGCTCACTGCACTTTTACATATTTACGTTTTTGGACCGTTCCTTTTGTTTACAAAGCTTCGGTACATTAACGGCACTTATGTCTGTCTTACGAATGTACTGCAAATGCTCTAAAGAATGCTGAAGGCGAACAGAAATGAGATCTCACAGAAAGTGAGTAAAACACACACATTTTTATCAAATAATACGTCATTAATAGCAGTTCACTTCCGTGATTTGGTACGATTGCATTCACATCAGCAGCGAACCGTACCGGAGTTCACTTGAACCGTACCCCAGACCACCCTTTTTAAGCGGACTCACGTATGGTTTGCGGGTGTGCACCTGAGTTCGGAAGACTGCATTCACATCATCCAAACGAACCGAACTCTGACGTCAATCGAACCCGGGTGCGCACCAAAAGTGCTAGTGTGAAAGCACCCTTAAACACCTCTGATTGGCCATTGAGTTCATGCACTCAACAGATATGTCTGCGAGTGGCTAGAATGATCATCGCTTCACGCACTTCACTGCGAGGTGTTTAAGAATCTGCTCAACAGCACTCAAAATGCTAGCGGGAAATGCTGGTATCATCTCATTTTTAAAAGTTCAGTACAGACTGGTACCGAAGTCAGTACTTTTGACAACCATAGTCACAATGTGTATTGTATCATGAGGTACTTGAAAGCCCGAGTTCTTGTCACTGTCTGTTATGAGCTATTGATGTTGAACAGACTTTGGTTGGCTCTAAAACTCTAAAGTTTATGGTGTCATGCCAAGCTTATTAAAATTGTGGTTTGTGTGCCTTACACAATTATGCAAATGAAAGGAAAAGCACTCTAGGTAGTGAACTCTCTAGTAAATGAGTATCCCCAGGGCGCTGTGGCATCACCCCTGCAGCTCCACTTGTTTGTCACAGAGGACATCATGAAAACAATAGCAGCTAAGTGAAACAGCGGCAGCAGCAGGACTTCAGGCCTGGATAAAGGCTGAGCTTTAATTAGGCCCAGTCCATGGTTAATGGAATGACCTAAAGCTTTCATTAGCATGACTCTCCCTCTCCTTGGGGTTCCTCAGGGGGTCTCCATCACACGGGGCAAATAAAAACGTTTTTGCCACCACAGTCACTAGCTCAACATTAGAATTCTAACACCATGCAAATGCATTATACAGTGGGGAAAAAAAGTATTTAGTCAGCCACCAATTGTGCAAGTTCTCCCACTTAAAAAGATGATAGAGGCCTGTAATTTTCATCATAGTTATACCTCAACTATGAGAGACAAAATCACATTGAAAATCACATTGTAGGATTTTTTAAAGAATTTATTTGCAAATTAATGGTGGTAAAATAGTATTTGTCAAGTAACAAAATTTCATCTCAAATTTGTATAACCATCTGTTGGTAATGACAGAGGTCAAACGTTTTCTGTAAGTCTTCACACACTTTTGCTGGTATTTTGGCCCATTCCTCCATTCAGATCTCCTCTAGAGCAGTAATGTTTTGGGGCTTTCGCTGGGCAACACGGATTTTCAACTACCTTTTTGGGGTTGAGATCTGGAGACTGGCTAGTCCACTCCAGGACCTTGAAATGCTTCTGACGAAGCCACTCCTTCGTTGCCCGGGCGGTGTGTTTGGGATCATTGTCATGCTGAAAGACCCAGCCACGTTTCATCTTCAATGCCCTTGCTGATGGAAGGAGGTTTTCACTCAAAATCTCACGGTACATGGCCCCGTTCATTCTTTCGTTTACACGGATCAGTTGTTCTGGTCCCTTTGCAGAAAAACAGTCCCAAACCATGATGTTTCCACCCCCATGCTTCACAGTAGGGTATGGTGTTCTTTGGATGCAACTCGCCATTCTTTCTCCTCCAAACACGACAAACAAAAGTTGAGTTTTTACCAAAAAGTTATACTTTGGTTTCATCTGACCATATGACATTATCCCAATCCTCTTCTGGATCATCCAAATGCTCTCTAGCAAATTTCAGATGGGCCTGGACATGTACTGGTTTAAGCAGGGGGACACGTCTGGCACTGAAGGATTTGAGTCCCTGGTGGCGCAATGTGTTACTGATGGTAGCCTTTGTTACTTTGTTCCCAGCTCTCTGCAGGTCATTCACTAGGTACCCCCGTGTGGTTCTGGGATTTTTGCTCACATTTCTTGTGATCATTTTGACCCCAAGGGGTGAGATCTTGCGTGGAGCCCCAGATCGAGGGAGATTATCAGTGGTCTTGTATGTCTTCCATTTTCTAATAATTGCTCCCACTGTTGATTTCTTCACACCAAGCTGCTTACCTATTGCAGATTCATCTTCCCACCCTGTGCAGGCCTACAATTTTGTTCCTGGTGTCCTTTGACAGCTCTTTGGTCTTGGCCATGGTGGAGTTTGGAGTGTGATTGTTTGAGGTTGTGGACAGGTGTCTTTTATACTGACAACGTGTTCAAACAGATGCCATTAATACAGGCAATGAGTGGAGGACAGAGGAGTCTTTTAAAGAAGTTGTTACAGGTCTGTGAGGGCCAGAAATCTTTCTTGTTTGTAGGTGACCAAATACTTATTTACCGAGGAATTTACCAATTAATTCTTTAAAATCCTACAATGTGATTTTCTGATTTTCTCATTTTGTCTCTCATAGTTGAAATGATGAAACTCTATGATGAAAATTACAGGCCTCTCAAATCTTTTTAAGTGGGAGAACTTGCACAATTGGTGGCTGACTAAATACTTTTTTGCCCCACTGTATAGGGCTGTTACCTTAAACTCTGGATGTGTCCAATTAAACCTCATCAGAAGACTGTATAGATGGTAAGCGCAAAAGTGCTTTAAGTGCACTCAGTATAAAATAAAGGATTGCACCTGTCATTTTTGCTGCTACAGCTGGGATAATGTATAATATCAGATGTAAGGAAAACTAATTATTTCCGAAACATTTAAATCTGTGGCTTAAACAAAGTCGGCCAACGTTATTAAAACCAAATCATCTATTAAGATGCTTATCCAGGAAAGAAAACCCAGCAATACTGTATTTCAGTAGCTGTGTTTGAGAATGTACCTCCAATAGGAACAGTAAAATCTTGGCTTTGCGTGAATCTTTTGTATAGACAATGAGTCAAACTCCCTGAGGATCTGGAGGCCGCTGTGGGAGTTGGGAGTACGTTACTCATGCATCTGCAGTCCACTTTGTTTTGTGGCTGAGCTGATTTATTCCATACTGGCCGAGTCTCGCATTCACTGCTCTTCCAGATATAGCAGCTTCCTCCTTAACACGTACAGTCGGTTCCCAGGCATGCAGTGAAAAACTGCTGAATGTCTGTTCGTCTTTTAAGCCTCACCTTCAAACGAGATAGACACATCGATTTCTTCACCTCAAAGAATTTCTCAAATGTCTTTCTGTGCAAGGTTATTTTCGTAAACGAAAACCAAGATTGAGCAAAAAACATTTTCGTAAACTGAAAAAAAAAACAAAATAATTGAAAAACTAACTGAAATCAAATAATAATAATGATCAAAAATAAATAATCGTTTTTTCGTAATCGTTACGTTCTCACCCCTTGGCAGAAAAATATACGAGCTATGTGGAGGTTTAGGCCTCCCTATTTTTTGGATGGCGCATCACGCACATAGGGTTATCTGGCGGAGAGACGCAAAGCAGTTTAAAGCCTGCACGGGTCCTGTTTGATAAACGTGCACCAGCAGTACTTAACAGAACACCCGACCCATTATCTGACAGCAGCACTAATTTAATTCTGTACCAGACGAGAACCGTTTGACCGCGAGTTGCGACCCGAACCGCACTCGCACTAAATCTATACATCGGTAGCGATTTTTATTTATCAATGTAACACAAGCAATCAACCACGTAGGCAATCTCAAAAGACATGCAGCGCAACATGATAATTAACAGAAAAAAAGATGAGAACGCGCTTCCATTCTGTAAACAACACAAAACTTTTGCCTAGCATCTTGTGATCACTCTGCCAGGCTTTTGAACAAATGTGCACTGGCCAAATCACATCATACACGCGCTTATAATTCTTCATAAATTGAAATAACATTCAAATATAAGCCTTTACTGTTAAATGCGATTGCCATTATTATTAAATTCCTTTTGTCCCAGTTTTGATTGATGCATGGCTGTTAACGGAAAAGTGAGCAAGGCACCACAGTTATAGCCTAATATCATGATTATTGTTAAATAAGAAAAGACATAACCAAATCAGGCTATATTTATTTTCATACTAAATATCTCAAAACACATTATTGGATATGACATTAAGTGCAACTTGTGTAGATTAATTTAGTAAAACAGGCTTGACTGCTTTCTTTGTCGTATATTTGTATACTTTTACTATCTGATCAATCTCAGCATGCGTTAATTTTGTGTCGCTATATGTTTGCCTCACTAAGGTTAAATTATGCCTACGTCTTTTTTTGGCCTGCGCTCTAAACTTTAATTAAAACTGAAACTGAAACTAAACCAGATAAAAACTAAATAAATATGCGTTCACAAAATAAAAACTAAACAAATCAACAAAAATATGAATGAAACTAATAAAAACTAAACTGAATTTTATAGCAAATTTGAAAACGATATTAAAATAAAACAAATTTTTAAATTCAAAACTATAATAACCTTGTTTTGGTGTTTGCATCCGCTATACAGTTAAAGGGATAGCTCAGCCAAAAAATAAAATTCTGTCATTTACAGAGATGTCAACATCCAGCTCAGTTTAAATAATATCTTTGCAATCAAGTCAACGATATCGCTGGAAATGAAGTGTCCCCAACTAAGCAAGCCAGAGGCGACAGTGGCAAGGAACCAAAACTCCATCGGTGGCAGAAATGGAGAAAAAAATCTTGGGAAAAACCAGGCTCAGTCGGGGGCCAGTTCTCCTCTGACCAGACGAACCAGCAGTACGGAAAAATCAATATATGACGTAATAAAACAGACGATGAATAACATTAACAGCAATTATTATATGATGCAATCAAAAACTTATAGCAAAATTTGGTAGTTCAGTATGTTGTTTCAGAGTTGGCATCATCTGAGGTCCTCCGAGTGGTTGGCATCATCTCTTCTCAGGTGTACTGGATCCAGACTGAAGCTTGTGTAAAACCCGTGGCAAAAGACAGAGAAACAAATACAAACATAGTTAGCGTAGCTGCTTTTCCAACCAAGCAAAAATGATTTGTTCAACCCAAGCTGAGGAATAATAATGTGCATTTGATCAGTTATAACTGCAGTAAAAGATTATGAGATTCATTATTTGAATGTTTGGCCAAAGAGGTGTGTCTTTAATCTATATTTAAACAGATAGAGTGTGTCGGAACCCCGAACGTTATCAGGAAGGCTATTCTAGAGTTTGGGAGCCAAATGCGAAAAAGCTCTACCTCCTTTAGTGGACTTTGCTATCCTAGGTACTACCAAAAGTCCAGAATTTTGTGACCTTAGGGAGCGTGATGGATTGTAGCGTGGTAGAAGACTAGTTAGGTACGCAGGAGCTAAACCATTTAGGGCCTTAAAAGTAAGTAGTAATATTTTGTAACTGATACGAACTTAATAGGTAGCCAGTGCAGAGAATGTAAAATTGGGGTAATATGATCATATTTTCTTGACCTGGTAAGGACTCTATCCGCTGCAAACCTGTAGCTTGTTTATTGAAGATGCAGGACAACCACCTAGCAGTGCATTACAATAGTCCAGTCTAGAGGTCATGAATGCATGAACTAGCTTTTCTGCATCAGAAACAGGTATCATGTTTCGTAACTTGGCAATGTTTCTAAGATGGAAGAATGCTGTTTTTGTAACTTGGGAAATATGATTTTCAAAAGACAATTGCTGTCTAAAAATAAAGCTATATAAAAACAACCCACTTAAAAAAAAAACAACAACAAAAAAACCCCCTAAAATAACCCACCCGATTTTTGACCTGTACGGAAGTAACCGTCATCCTTCTAGTTGCAAATTGTAATCCAAGAGATTTTGTGTACTGTCTTTTGGTCCAATAAGCAATATCTCTGTCTTTTCTGAATTTAATAGGAGAAAATTATTTTTCATCCAATCTTTTACATTTTTAACATACGCTGTTAGCTTAGATAATTTAGAAGTTTCATCTGGTCTTGTTGAGATATATAGTTGAGTATCATCGGCATAACAGTGGAAATTAATCCCGTATTTTCTAATAATATTACCAAGGGGCAACATGTATATTGAAAATAGCAGAGGAGCTAGGACAGATCCTTTTGGCACTCCATATTTTACTGGTGATAATTGAGAGTAAAATGACAGGTGGTAGCGATCGGACCGTAGATATAAACCATCTTAAAGCCTGCCCTTGAATACCTGTATCTGTTTGTGATCGATCTATGAGTATGTCATGATCTATAGTATCGAATGCAGCACTAAGATCAAGTAAAACTAGCAATGAGACACAGCCTTGGTCTGACGCAAGAAGCAAGTCATTTGTAATTTTAACAAGTGCAGTTTCTGTGCTATGGCCTGAAACCTGACTGAAATTCTTCATAGAGATCATTTTTTTGCAGGAAGGAGCACAATTGAGCAGACTTTTTCAAAATTTTAGACATAAAAGGAAGATTTGAGATGGGTCTGTAATTTGCCAGTTCACTAGGATCTAGTTGTGGTTTCTTAATAAGAGGCTTAATAACCGCCAGCTTGAATGGTTTTGGGACGTGACCTAAAGACAACGACGAGTTAATAATATTGAGAAGCGGTTCTTCTGCTACAGGTAACAACTCTTTCAATAATTTAGTGGGTACAGGATCTAACAGGCATGTTGTTGGTTTAGATGCAGTGATAAGTTTATTTAGCTCTTCCTGTCCTATAGCTGTAAAGCACTGCAGTTTATCTTTTGGTGCGATGAATGAAGCTAAAGTAGTATACGCTGTAGAATCTACATTTGTTATTGTATTTCTGATGTTATCTATTTTATCAGTGAAGAAATTCATAAAGTCATTACTATTAAACTATGAGGGAATATTTAATAGCTGTCCATACCCTAGATCCCATCAGTTCTAGAGCAAATCATTTAATCTTGGGTATGGTTTTGAGATCTTAACACCATGTCTTAAGTAGGCACAACTAGGGCTGAACGATTTTGGAAAAAAATCTAATTGCGATTTAAAAAAAAACATGTTTAAACCAATATTGCGATTTTAATATGCAATTATTTTTTAAAGCTTTTTATGTTCTGTATTATTCAACAAAGGCAAGCTATAAATTATTGTATAGTATGAACAACACAATATTAGGTAGATTAAACATAAATGTTATTTTCTGTAGGCAAGGCCTATATGTTACGATGAAATTAGGTGATGCATGAATTGATATGAATTCCATTTTTATTTAACAACTACAATCACAGTAGTATATTGACTGATTTGTTGAACTTCCAGCCTTGTAAGCATATAGGCTAATAATTATTTTGACAACATAAAGCACTGACAAATAAGCCTGGTGTAAACATTAATATAAAAGTCAGTAACAAATCACACAAACTATTGCAGAAATATAAAAACAATCTGTGGCTTTACCACACTACTTTAGGTAATTAAAAGTTACTGTAATAAACACGTGTAAACATGTGGACCTCGTTTCTAAACACTTACTTTAGACAGACTTTAAATACTAATAAGAATATATATATTACCTTATTATATATATATATATTATCTTCGGGCGAAGTCTTCCAGTATGAATTCACCTTACACGGTTCTGCTTGAGTAATTCAGGGCTCCAGACTTATTCTTCCCACTGGTCGCTCTTTTGTGAATTTCTCAGTTGGTCGCATGAGCACATGATTTGGTCACAGTTGGCTTTTTTTTTTTTTTTGCTACACCTGATTAATCATTGCATGCTGATGACTTATCATAGTTTATAGTTACATGGAAAGGAAAGAGGTTAACATTCAACCTGTTCTTTTTCATTAGTAGTATTATTTGTGATTTGAATGTTGTAAACGGGAGTTCCTCTTTTGCTATGTTATAAGCCGCGGGCTTCGGATGCTTTTGAATTTGCGATCTTGTTGTCACGTTTTACAAGAAAAGATAATTGTCTGTTTTGCTTACATCTATACCTTTCACTTTTTAAGACTAAAACAAAAGATTGATTCATTGTTATTTTTAATTAAAAAGTACAACAACAATAAAACCGTAAGATACAATGACAAACTAGCTTACAAAACGTTTAACAAAAACGAATAAGATGAGGCATGGTATACACCACATGCTGTATTATATAATGACTAATAAATTACAGAACTTTTAGCAAACACTGAGGAATCAAATAAATAAATAAATAAATAAATAAAAGAGAGCCTCCACAGCATAATGTGAGGCAAACAGCAAAGATAACGCAAATGAAAACAAAAAGAAAAGTAAAACTAAACTTGCTGTCGATGACGGTGCTTGCATGTTTTTTCTCCCCACAAGAATACAATGTTCACCTTTGGTTTAAGGTCCATACTGAGAATGAAAATGTGTTCTGTAAGGACCATTCTTCCTAAAATATAGACTCCCGTGCATTTTGACGCCCTCACCCACCATGATTTAAAACGCCAAGTTGGGGGGTGGATTTAGTGGTTGGTTTGGGTGTCTTGTGTAAACATACTGTAAACATTGTCAACTTATTTAGCAAGTATGGAGAACAGCGATAGATAGACAGACGCTGAAGTGCAGGCACTTGTAGCAAATTTAGCAAAAAAAAAAAAACAAAAACCTGCCAGTTGTCGTTGGAGATTCTTAGTACTCCTTTCCGTCTTTCAATCGCTTTACGTACACGTCGACATTCCATGTCCATTATTGTCAAACCCGCGAGACACAACAAAAACACAACTCCGATCACAGCGTCCTACATTCTCATTGTTAACATTGTTTTTCTTAGTTTTCGTTGTTGAACGCCACGCACAAATGACAACGCTGTCGACCGGCTTACGTCACTTCCTAGTACACACTGTCGGTGCAAATACAACCCTTTAAATGGTACTGGGAAATAGTTCGTGCAAAATCATCCCAGTACTTTAGTACTGTACATTTAGTTCTGGAACTAAAGCGGTGCGAAAGGCCCTAATGTGAAATAAGGGGCCACCAAGAAGGCTGGAAGGTAGAATCAAACTGTTTTGAACCAAACAATAGAAAAAAGTCTAAAAACTAAATATCACAGTAGGGCTAGCAGACAAGAGCCGTATGGAAGAGAAGAGAGCTGCTCATCATGAGCTCTGCACTAATTAACTAACTTGGCATTTTAGCCTCCCCAGGAAGGCCCACTAAGGTGCTGAGTGTACAGAGGTCCCATGTCTGTGCTCCTACCACAGGTCCTCAGTTGGATTTTATGTTAAATGCTTTGTTTTCTTCTCCATAAGTAAGAGGTTGTGCTAGAGTCGAGCGTGGGTATTACAGTAATTTATATTTGGCACATCGAATTAACTTTTGCTTTTTTTTTTTTTTTTTTAAACGTGCAATAAAAAGGTGTTGATTTCATGCTGGGAGCTTAATTCCTTTCCACCTTCTGGCATATTACAACTTCAAATAGTTTCATGGGGCATATTAGGGGTGCTTATGTAAGAGGTATAAAAAGGTGATAATTACTTCCAGGGTTTTGGGCTTTTATGTGTCCTGTAGGAAAGTGTGAGGGCATAACGCCCCATTCTGTTTGGTATTGTCTTGTCTTGGTGCGTTGAATCGTTTTGCATGTTATTACTCATTATGTAGTAAACTGCAGGAACTGTTGAATGTGTGAGGCTTCTCCAGTTGTCCTATCACTGATATTACTTGAAAGAACAAAACGGAGACAGATGAACAGTCTGGGCACCGAATATCCTGCGTTATTGAGAGCTGGCAGTCAGTGTTACTTGGCAGACATTTAGACCTCACAGAAGAGCATGTAGAGTTGATCTTTTTTACGACTTGTAGTGAGGTCAGGGGTTCGACATTCCAGTAACGTTTGGAATTCTGTCGCCACCGAAGAAGCTGGCATCTATCCCATTTTCTTTAATGTCGGAATGTTTTCCTCAGATCCAGATTTTTTCAGAATGCACTCAAAAGTAACTTCACGTCGAGTTTGACGGTGGTCATATGGTGCAGTATTAAACCATGCTGTGACCTTTCACTGCACAAGGCTCAAATGTAGCATTATTGTGTTTGATTTGATTCAGGATGGGCGAGCTAATCGCAGGTAACTTCAGCTCAATTACTTCAGTGGTGCACATGGTAATGGAGCACGTGCTGGTTTCAGGGTAATGCTTAGGGACATACTGTGAACTTTAAAAAAAAAAAATTAAAATTTCTTCATTATGTTCAGTTGTAGATGCATGTAGACTTTGAGGAAGAGAGAGCCTGAGTGAATTCCTGTGCTTTGGGGGATGCACATGGTAGTTGGAAAAAGAAATATTTCATAGGTTGTAAAGGGAATTTTTTAATTGTTTCTTTAAATGGAAGGTTTAAAATGGTTATTTATGTAGAGATGCAACGATTGCAATTTTCTTGGTTGATTCAGATTTCCGATTTTTCAGCAAAAGTTTACATAATAAAAAAAGTTATTAAACATTACAATTACAATTAAGTTACAGATGTTTTTTCAGTTAAAAAAATAAAAAAATAAATAAAGTGCTCTGTGACTGGAAAGAGGTAGAAATGAGTTGCTGTATATTAGGGTTGTGACGGTGAGGAAATTTTCCCACCTGTTAATCGACGTGTGACAACACCGGTAATACTGGTATCACCGCGGGGGCGGGACATTCCCTCTTTTCCTCGCTTTCCTTCGTTTTTAAATAGTTTGTAAAAGCAGTGTGCCCATTTTACTTTAACTTTCAAATAGCAGCAATTCGGAGTAAAGCAATTGTTCCTTTTTAGTTTCCCTCTTTTCCTCGCTTTCCTTTGCTTTTAAATGGCTTGTAAATGCCTGTGCTCATTTTACTTTCACTTTTGAATTAACGGCAGTTCGGCGCCAATTGCTTGAATGCAATTACAAAATACAACGTCAAACTCACTTTAGCGTATACTGTATATAAAACATAGAACTTTTATTAACAAAACAAATAAAAAACACCATGCTATAGGGCAGGCTATGCATAATATAAAATAACAAATAACTAACAAAGTTTAAATAGGTATCCAAAACTGGAAATAACTAAACATGTATAATAAATAACCAAATAAATAAGAAACGTAGAACGTTTATTAGCTAAACGAATGTCAAATAAAATAAATGACACCGTTTAAATAAAGTAAAAATCAGTTAATGTGGAACCAATTAAATAAGAAATTAATGTTTAAAAAAAACTTCCAAAATCACATTAGATAAACGGCAAAAGTCCGTTGCCAAACAGGCGCTTTCGCATCTAGTTTCGAAACTAAATCATCCGCGATCTTCTTGTCTGTCTCACCTCACTCTTCTTGTCAGCTCGACTCACTCTCCTCACTGAAGAAATTAAATCTGATCTTGTGATGCGACTGTCGTTCGGCACGCTGCATTGAGCAGCCGTGTTCAGTTTTTAATTGTATTGTCTGTTCTTTTACTGAACTAAATTGTTTTTATTACTATAAAAAATCAAACGCGGTGGGGTCGTGACGTGGCGCGGTTTCACGTGATGTACCCCGGACCTGTGTTGTTGGCTTAACACCGGTATCAGCCGTCAACACCGTTCTATCGCGGCCAAGCCTACTGTATCAACAACAGATTCATTTTGCACCTGGTTTATAATTCCCTCCCCCAACATTATTAGTCACCTTTCACATCAAATTCTTTACATTGCTTCAATTATATCGTTAGAATAATTAGAAACTGACTGTATTGTTCCAGTTCAAATACATATTATCCACCAAACTCCACTGCAGTAACACAGAAGCTGCATCTTAATGGCATTACATTTTACATAGACTGTTTGATGAAGCTGAGGTGCCAAAAAATGCATTTACACTGGGGGGGGGGGGGGGGGGCAAATTGCAAATGCTAAATATTATAAGATTATGTTTTAGAATTTTTTGAACATTCAAATAAGAAATATTGGGGAAAACGCAGTGATACTTTTAAATATGAAACTAAACCATCAGTAGGTATAATGAGTGAGTCATTAGTCATTCATTCAAACGGCTGATTCATTCAAACGGCTGATTCATTCAGAAACGAGGCAAGTGAAGTCCTGTCCCAAATCGCACTCTAAACCCTCATGCTTCCTCAGAGTCCACACTTTCGTGACGTAATGCCGCTTTAACTGTCGGGTAGAAGTCTGCTGCGGAGCTTGCCGGCTCAGCAGACGTGCGCATCGAGGGTGCATAGCGGCCGCAAAGGGGGCGCTTGCGAGCACCCTTCTGAATGCTAAAATGACAAATGGGACACCCTATGTTCTCGTGGACTTAACAGACACGTGCACGCGGCGGCCATTGTAAGTCCGCAAGACCGCAAGTGCACATGAAGTGTGCCATTTCGGACAGGGCCTGACTGTCTTTATGAATGGGTCACTGAATCACTGACTCACTCGATTCATTCAAAAACATAGATTCATTCAGTAACGAAACACCACTGTGTGCTGATTGGACTATTTTTCGTTGCGAAATCGAGCAAAAACAGTCAATATTGTGTCTAAAATGTTAGTCACTTAATTTTAACTTCTTGTTTATTGAACTATTATTGTATAAAGTCAGTGTCACATTTCAATCGTGTTGATATACGAGGAAACATCTTGGTCTTGTAATGTTGCTTACCTATATCATATATTATAAATATCATATTTTTCTACTGCAGTATGCATCTATAACTTTCTGTGAGTTACTTTGTGTGTGCTGTTGTGCTCATTTGTTTTGATTTCTGCATGAGTCACTCACTCTCTCACTCTCTCACTCACTCTCTCACTCTCTCACTCACTCTCTCACTCTCTCACTCACTCTCTCACTCTCTCACTCCTCACCTCTCACTCACACCCTTCCCCACTCATCACTCACTCACTCACTCACTCACTCACTCAGACAGGCTGCGCAAGTCTCACAGCTAGCTCCACCCTTTTGGTACCGGACTACTGTGCTAGGTACCCCAACGGAAGGGTCCCAAAAAGTGGTATGATACGGTTCGCTATTTTGGTACCATTCACATCTTCTGTCAATGGAAATAGTTGCTTACCATACTGTACTGTACTGAACTATAGCGCCTTTAAGTGTTACCAATTAATTTATCATTTAGGTTTCAGGTATTTCTAAATAAAGTAAATATGGCTTCCCAGTTTTTCATTTAATAATTCAAGTAAACAGTCTTTAATAAAGAACAAAGAAATAAATTAATTAGTGCAGTGAGTGGATTTCTGTTTTACTAGTCATTATTGTTGTTGATTTATAATTAATCTTAACATCAGGGCATTAATCAGTGGCACGTCTATTAGTCTGCATTACGCTGCAATGCCTCTTGCACAGTTCCCATATTTTCATACAAGTCAGTGTTTTTATTTACCCAAATCACTTAAGACCTAACTTAATGAACTGCTAGTTGGCAGTGTTGCTAACTGCTTCCAATTGAAAGTAGCTAAAACTGGTAGCTAAATGTCACTAGATAACATAATAATGGCAAATTCACTGATCTATATAAAGATAAATGTAAATCAGTGGGCAAGATGAGAACTTAGATAAGGTTTGTCCAAGAAGTCGCTATATTTGTCCCTAAACTTTTGAAAAAAAAGTCTTAGAAGGGGTGGGGAAGTCGCTAAATCTAGCTACAAAGTAGCTAAAAAGGCAACACTGCTGCCAGGTGATTTCACCATGAAACTATGCATTTAACCATTCATGTGTAACCATGACGAATACATGAGCATTTAACAGCAGGTACCTGTCAGTCTGACAACATCGAAGGTGGCAAAGTGACTTGGTTCTTGGTTTTACTGTAGGGGTCTTGTATGTTTTTGTTTTAAATTTTACTCTGGACTTGATACTGAAACACTAGTGCATTTGACATGCCTGTTTATTTCAGTATCTTTATGATTCAGCGGTGCACCGTGGCATATGGAATTTAGAGTGGAAACCGGAAACCTCCTGGTGGTCCGCCAAATAATATTGGATCCTCATGCACACTTTTCAAGCTTCTTTCTGTATAATGGTTTTGAGATTTAATCTGACATGCTCAAAAGACATGTTTGCTCAATCCCCACCATTGCGAGGAGCTTGAAAACCTAATGAAATACTCAGAAAAACAAATACGACATCAGGGGCCAAAGAACACAAAGCCCCTTGGTACGTGAACGCCATCCAAAGGCTGAAATAAATTCCAGACTGAAGAAATTTGACTTCTTTTTTTCTTTTTTGGAGAAGGGCTTGGCCAAGATGCTGTGAAAGCAGCTGTAGGATAGTGTGGTTTTGGCTCGACCGCTGTTATGGTTTTAACAGGGTTCTTCCTCTTCCCACCCGTCATTGCTCACCCTGCTCTGGAGGAATGCAGATAGATCTTTCTCAGGCTAATCTGTCTCTAATGAGAGGAACAGCTCTGCAGCTAAATCTCAGGTCCCACACTTGACCTCTTTCTAGGCATGGACTTGTCTTTAACACTAGGTTTCATTTCCGAATTAAACTTCTACAAGTTCTGTTTTTGTCCTTTGGGTCAGACTTTTCACATTTAAATCTTCTTAGTATTTTGTATTATTAACATTATATTATTAACACTATGGTGTATATATAGTAGTGGTTCAACAGATCTCAAAACTCACGGTTCGGGTCATATTACCATTAGTGAGTCACAGATCGGATAATTTTTCGGATCAGCAAGAAATAAATATTTCAGTGTAAAAAACCCTTTTGCGGCTTTTACAAAACAAGGGGGGGGTCATATGATGCGATATCAGTTTTTCCTTTCTCTTTGGAGTGTTACAATCTCTTGGTGCATAAAGAAGATCTGTAAAGTTGCAAAGACTAAAGTCTCAAATCTAAAGAGCTATTCTTAATAAAATTTAAGAGTCGACCACGCCTACCTAAAATGGCTCGTTCTAACACGCCCCCACATGTCTCCGTCATGATGTGGGAATATTTGCATAACGCCGCCCAAATGTTCACGCAAAAAAAGAAGGCATAACTTTTATTCTTGCTGTAGTATTGTTGCTGCCGCCGCCGCCATGTCGTGAAGGCGCTGTGTGTCGGTGTGAAAGCGAAACTACTTTGGTTGGCCTTCCAAAAGAAGACGATATCTGCTGATCTCAAAACTTCGCGCTGTGGATCGCCGGATTGGCTTTCCCCGTGGACGAAGCAGAGTCCAACCCGGAGTCGTCACATGTGGTTGCCGCAAGCCAGCCCGCGGTGTGCCGCTTACTCAAGCCGGCCTCTGCTCACTCTAGCCACCGGCCTCTGCTCACTCTTGCCCGCCGTGTGTGACGCTGTGTTTCGTTGTGAAAGCGAAACTACTTTGTTTGACCTTCCAAAAGAGGACACGACTAGAAATCAAAGTTGTATTTACAACACTGTTCCAGAACAGTTCACCCAAAATATTCAGATGTGTGCAGCACATTACTGTATATGGAGGACTGTTTCCTGATCCTGGAAAAGTAGACTACAATGCCGGCTGTTCTGACTCACAGAATGTAAGTACGTTTTTTTATATTTAAAGAATTTGCCACTGACAATTCAAACGCAAGTTTTTGAGCAGTGTAGAGTAGCGTTTGTAGTTTGTCATTTCTCCGATCACAAAGGAAGACATGGTTTTATGTTTATGCGGCAACATAGCACGTAAAAAGACAGTATAAGTCAATATAATCAGTAATTATGTCCCCACTGATGCAACAAATGCCTCGTTTATAATAATGGGTTTTAGTGTTTGTCTCGTCGCTCCGGCCGGACACGGCATCACAATATGGCAAGGGGCATAACATTTCTGTCACACGCTTGAAGTATTCGGCCAATCCCAACGCACTGGATAGCTGGCCAATCAGAGCACACCTCACTTTTCAGACCGATGAGCTTTGTAAAAATCAACGCGTTTCAGAAAGGCGGGGCATAGAGGAGAAACAATAATGTACAGTATAATGTGTAATGAAAATAATGTGTTTTTTGAACCTTAAACCGCATAAACACATTTCATTACACCAAATACACCAAATAATGTTATTTTAAGCAACATCATATGAACCCTTAAATAAACTTTTGCCATTTATTTCTTAAAGCGAAGTAGTACTTCAATACCACAACAAAAACTACTAGCCTAACGAAGGAAGTTCAAACATGATTAAGGACAAGTGAACAGCCAGTAAAGAATAAAAACAAATACACAAATTACAAGCATAGATAAATACAACAGGACAAAGTCTGCAGATCACACATGGGCTGAACCGTGGGGCCTGGTCCGAACGGATCACGGGTCATCTACGATCTGTTCAATCCCTAATATATTGGCCCAAGATGCTAAGATACGCTCCAACGTCCAGCAACCTTACATGCACTCTTAAAAAAAGGTACAAAAGCTATGACCTTTCAAAAGTTACTAATATGTACACTTTAGGTACTAATATGTCTTAAAGTTACAAATTTGCACCCTTTAGGGTTAATGAGGAACAAAGATGTACCTTTAGAAAGGGTACCGCCCCATTGACGGCTTTTGTAGTTTTTTTTTTTTTTTTGTATGAGAGAAATAGATCAGCAGTTTGGAAAATTGATAGATGGAAAAATGTGATTCCCAGGTATGGGAATGTCATAGTTTTTTTTCATCAGCTTTCAAATATTTAATTGGTTATACATTTTTGAGTGTGTTCTCTATAAAATATATTTTTTAAATCAATTATTCTCAAACATCTATAAAAATCATGGGAATTCATTGGTCAAAATGTGTCAGAATTTGGGAAGAACATCAAAAGCAATTTAAATGTACATTTGAATGTAAAATAGATGGTTTTTATCCACAGTAAGCTCCTATGGACCAATACTGAATGGATTTTCAAGATATTCCCTAACCTGAAGGAAATCCTCTCTCTCAATGTTTATGTAACTGATCCCGAGCTTCATCTTGAGGCTCATTATAGGTAACGGGCTCTCTGACAAATGAGCCCCCCTCCCCCCCGTTGGTGGAGATCTCCAGTGCAGCTTGACATGTACACAGATCCAGACCGGTCAGCCGCAGATGATTGGCATTTAGTGGGCGAGTAAATGGTAAAGCTTTGGATGTGGTGTGGGGGATTTGATGGGGCTCCCTGTGGATTCACAGTAAGGAAAAATAAAGGAGATGTAAGCAACTATACTCAAGAAAAGATTGGTCTAAGCAAGTTCATCACTTTTGCTTGCTTATCGTGGGAAGCGTTTCAACACCTCAAACAGGTTTCTCTGGTTAGTGAGCAGTATCCATGGTTACATGCTAAAGCAGGTTTTTACTTTTTTAATTAATTTATTTATTTATGGGAACATTGAGAAAGAAAAACAATAGAGGGAAAAAATGCAGAATGGGTTCAGAAAATTTTGCCTGTGTCCAAAAGCTAACAAACATGTTATGCAAACATTACATTCGGGTAACTGTAGTTTTCAGATTTTGGATACATCACCTATGAGTGACACCACTCAGTGGGTTGGAGCACATGCGCTAACCACTTGTGTCTGGGTAACTGTTCATGAACATAAGCACATTATTTTTACAAAGCTAAAAAGAGCATTATGTATATATCTTACTGTGCTGCTCTATGATGTGTTTGCGTCACAGGGGTGGTCCGAGCTTGTGAAAGTGTCCACAGGAAAGAAAGGCACACAATAGAGAGGAAATGAAGGGGTGTGTGATAATGGCTGCTAGCGCTTCAGTCCTCACACACTAAGTGAGATCTCGGAGTATAAGATCTGCTTCAGGCCTCAGCAGATGGAATGCTCTGACTGAAGATCAGTTGACTGACTCCATGACTAAAGATTTCTCGCAACATCTAGACTTTGCTTGCTCTCTACTAAAAACGATGTGAAATTTTCTATATTACATTACATTTCATTATGTAATATAGTCCAATCAGTACATCTCTGCTTATAGATTTTAAGCACCATCATTTCAGTCTTTCTGAGCTAATCACCATGATTACTGGCCAGAGTACTTCCAATGCTTTGTGTCTTTTCACTCAACGTGTGCTCTATTGCAGAGTTATTGAATCAGCACCGGTGCTCTCCAGTTCTGTTTAGACAAATACATACACACAAATACTCACATTTACAGAGTTAGTGGTTTTGTACATGCTGCCTGTTTCTTGCTAGCCGGATTTCTCATGGACTCAGCAGCAACACGGCGGGAGGGATTCTAGAGTGACTATTACCTGTCTCATATCACATAACATATTTCCCATGACACCAGTCTGTCAGCACCATGTGACCTGATGTTGTGACGATGGTAGAAGCAGCCCAGGCACTGGACCTTTATCTTGATATAAATACCGTATAAATAAATCCAGTTTTTATTTATAATAATAATAATATGTCAATATGTTAAGATTTAAAACATCAAAACAAAAAATAAATAGAAAGATTCTTATTTTATACATTAATTAATAATACCAAACAAGTTAATATTATTAATTAATTATGGAATATTAAATATCAAAACTTAAATAATAATATCAAAACGTATCTAATAACAAAACATTTATTATTATTAGTAATTTACTTCTATTAAATTCATTACCTATATTATTTATTTGTTTTTATGCTTTTATAACAATATAAATATATCATTGATAATTCTTCTTTATAAATGATAATATAGATAAAATGATGGTTACAACAAATTTAACATTATTAGAAATTCGGTTTTGGTTAAATTGGTGGTCCGTATTTCTGTTAGTGATGCATTGAATTTGCTGAAGAATCATTGAGTTAATGTTATACAAGATATATGTGCTAGTGTTCAGAAACTGTGAACTGGAGGCCTTAAAGACGCCACTTACCCTGAAGATGCTCCTAGGAGATTTCTTCCTGTTGGATGTGTAATATTGTTTTTGGATAAGTAAGCAACTGTTAAATGACAATAGTGTAAGAAAAAGTGAAGACGTCGAAGATCTTGATGAAGAATAACTTTTATTACAGAATAGCAGTGACCAAGTACAGGCAGCACTTCGGATTCAGCGGAGTCAGAATGAACCACGAACATCCTTAGGTCAAACATTTTATACTCTATTACGTTCATCTTCCCGCTTCATCTTCCCGCATTTAAATTAAGTTTTGTCTTAAATGTAAATTGCGGATAACAATGAAAGTGATAGCCTTCCGTTCCCACATCTTTGGTAGTCTTTCAGGTGGAAACAACCAAATGTTAAGGTGCAATTATATTCAAGTACCCTTTTGGTCAGCAGATGGTTCTTGATGGCCTACTACTCACTATAGGTGACGATTGACGAAGTAACATTCAGGAGATACTATTTACATGTTATTGAGATCGGAAAGAATTATCTCTATGACAATTAAGCTCTTTGTCGAGAAAGGAGAATAGTTTACTTGGAGTGGAAGTTTGGTCGAGGCAGACTATAATTTCTTACAACTAGTAATCTTACTTACACTGGGTTTGCACACCATTTGATGAGACAACACTGAAATCTCCAAAACCACAGTGCAAGCATGAACTTGCCATGCCTTTGTGAACCTGATTTGTCTGGTGGTTACACTCTGGCATGGCTCAAACTAGGGCTGCACGATATATATATCACGAATGCAAACAGCACAATATGCATATCGCAAGGGCGTGCGATATCTGAATAATTTTAATAATAGGCTACTTAAATCAAAATGTTGCAAAAGGCCAAAGTTAGCAGAGAGTTGCTTGACGTTAAAAAGAGTTAAGTGCAATAAGTTGCAGAAAACAACTCTTTGCCGTCTCGTCTTGCTGTCTGACTCTCACACCTGAAACTCGTGCACAAGCCGCATCTCGCACAGCATATCTTCAGTTCTGCTGCACATGTGCAAAGCACGCAAAACAAACAGAGAGTGAGAGAGACGCGTTCAGACTGAGTTGAGTGTTCTTTCGCATCTCACTCCTTATGTTTGAAAGACAGAATTATGTCAATAGTACCCGTCTCGATGATCATTCTCGTAAACGCAGTCAGTTATGTTTTAAATGAATGTAAACAACTGAGAAAAAATGGTTGTGTATCGTTATACTGAGCCGTGCAGTCAGATTAAAGGGGACAGTAGCCTATAAATAGTGCCGCGAATATGTACCAATGTAATCAAAAAACAAAACAGCATACAAAGATTAATATAAATTAATGCATACATTGAACATTATGCAGTGTTATTTTACACCTAATTATTAAATTTCTGTATCTGAATACTACTGTTTATATTATCTATGCTTGTAAATTGTGTATTTCTTTTTTTTTTCTGTTCACTTGCCTTTAATCATGTTTGAACTTTCTCAGACTATAGTTTTTGCTGTGGTATATGAAGAAGTACTTAAACTGTATGTAAAGCAAAGTTACAATGATATAAAATTAGTGTCATTAATTTTTTTGTTTGTATGTTCACACTGATGTTAAAATGACATTTTCTGATTTGTGACATTACTTTTTATGTACTGCTAAAACACTGCTGGTCACTTTCAGAAGTTGTAGTGATTCTTTCTTTTCCAAGAAAAAATGTGAAACAAATTAGTTATATAATTTTCATTTTTAAATATTTTAAAATATAATTGAAATTGATTTTACACACTTTAAGCAATATCGTATCGCATACCAAATATCGCATTTTTTAATGAGTTATCGCATTTTTCTTCAATGTCGCACAGCCCTAGCTCAAACTGTTTTAAAATCTCACAGGAATCTCATATCTTCTGAGGGCATAAACAAATCAAAGCATGCTGTTTTGTTCTTCATCTTGGTTTAAAAAAAGCTCTTAATTTCAGGTATTTTGAACTTAATTTACCTACCAACACTTGTTTTTAACCAAGGAAATATGAAAAGTTGGTGAGTCACCCATGAGTATTTTGCCATTTAAAGGCACAATATGTAAGATTTTTATTAAAATATCCAAAAACCACTAGAACAGTGTTATATATTTTGCTGACTTGTGTACTTACATTATCCCAAATGTTTCGAAGAATGTTTAAATCCAGAGAAATGAGCAATTTTAACTAGTGACACGGAGCATGTCTATAGTGTCATTGTGTCGCCTGACAATGACGTCATAACCCCTCGATTTCCGGTTTTGTTTTGTAGAAAACATGGAAACACCAAAGATGCTTTAATATTTTGTGCGTTTTAATAGACCGGTGACGACTGCATAGAGTAGCATTATAACAGAACTTTCAAATGTATCTTGTATGATAAAACAGCGCTGCTTTTTTTCCCCACATACGCACAACCGGAAGGAGCGGAAGCGGTCGACTGTTGCATAATAAAAGCTCTGCTGCTTTCGAGCAGTGTGTCACACTCATTCAGCGGCCTCGTTTCGCTTCGACGGCTTTCAGCCTCACCCTGCTTCATTCTACTACATTAATAAATCATTAGCTCATCCATGAACATGATTTCTGCCCGAGTCCCGTCAGATTGCATTGGCTGTGGGGATGAAGACGACAACTCCCATGATTCCACACTCAATCACGGCATCATCAAACTACGCCTTTGTCTATTTGTGTATTTTGAATAGTGCCTTATAGCGGCGAAAATTACCGTATTGTCCCGAATATAAGACGATGTTTTTTTTTTCTTGGAAATACATCTGAAAAAACGCGGTCGTCTTATATTTAGGCTCTAGACTTTGACATGTCAGTAATACACCCACAACAATAGGTGGTGACAAATACACATAAAACAAGTGTGCCATGAAATACATAATGTAATGCGTGTTGTAAAGATCGCGAGGAAAAGGAAAACCTTATAGCTACATGAGTCATGACTGTCATGTTAGCCTGATGTGACCAAACTCCCTTTGTGATTTTAAAAAGACAGTACCCAGATTTGAAGACTAAAGTAAGATTTAACTTCTACTGTTAAAAAGATATTGGTGGGCTACTATTAGATGCATAGCCTAAATGTCCTAATTCAGATGAGCAACCTGTTTTGTTTTTTTTAATGGTATATCAAAAAATTTATATTTTTTAAATGTGATTGCTGGCACATTTGACCAGTTTTTACCATACTTAACAAAAATTAAAATAGGAAAAATATACAATATGAAAATAATTGAAGACAAATGTGTTTTACTGAGAAAAAACAAAAAGGTTTTTAAAAAGCCTTTTTCCAAAAAGTACATCTAAAAAAAAAGGGGGGTCGTCTTATAATCAGAGTCATCTTATATTCGGGCCAATACGGTAAAAATGTGCCTTAAGCATGCCTTTTAGAAGTTTAATGACGTAAATGGATTGTTAAAACTGGGCGTTATTTTAGTGAGTGTTACGTTCCAAAGCTGATAAGACTTAAGGTCTCCACAATATAGCGAGAAAAAACTCTTGAGGGCCTAGCAATTCAATTACTGGGCTGTTGTGTCAAACTAGTAGCTTTGCCCTCACAGGAATAAATTCATTTTCAAATATATAAAAAATAGGAAAAAGGTATGACATTTTTGATAGTCATTATTTTACGGTGATACGATATTTTTGATGAAACAAAAATGCAAGATTAAGATAGGCGTTGGAGGCTATAAGATATGCCACGTTCATCTCGAGGGCTAAAGACATCACGCTGTTGAGCAGAATATGGTCTTAGAGCCAAAGGGATACAGCTATTAATATGCAGCTTAGTTTCTGCTTAAAAGATAAAGTGAACTGAAATGTAGGTTTCAGTGGTGATGAAAGAGGTAAAAGAAATGTAATGTCCATTTAGAAATTCACTCATTGCTACATTTGTCATCCTCAGATTAAAATGGAGTCTTTAAGTCCTTATGCAATCTTTATACACTATTAGAATTAATTTAATCATTTTGAGAATGGACATATGTATGGTTTCAGTAACGACAACATTGTGAGATGCTGTGCTGGTTTGGAGATTGAGCTGTGGGGTTTTTTTTTGTGCATTCTTTGACATACTTCGTATTAGGAACTAAAGTAGATCTTGTGAATGAGTTCTAAAGGTCAGGAGTAGAGATGCTTGCTCTTGACCAAAAGACCGCGACAGGAGATATGCTCTCAGTTTCTAGCCACCCAATGATAAGAATGGAGGACCAGTATTTCTGTTGAATCATAGATCTTTGTTTCTTCAATAGCATTTGTGTTAAATAGAGAAAAGGAGTAGGCAACCCTCATTTATCAAAATAAATGCAGAGAGCCAAATCGGTCTTGAAATCTCTGCGTTTACCTTCCCCTCATCACCTCGCAGCCGCACAGCAGCTTTGGTCTCCACCCACTCACACTCAGTCTTTCACACGAGCCCTGCGGAGGGAAATTATAGGAGGGCACTCGGCAAAAGCAGGTGTACCCGCATGGTGTGATTAAGAACTTGCGGAGGTTTGAACCAGTGGATGATGGACTGCAAAGAATTTTTGCATCAGTTTAAAATGCTAGATCTCATTTATTGTATTTAAGGACACTTAGTTACCCTGTGTGGGTTAGGCAGGAAAAGTCAATGAGGACTTAATGTAAAACTGTGACTGTAACACTTTTTCAAATATTTTGGGGCAATAATTGCATAAGACATGGTTCGTAAAATCACTTTAGATGCTAACAGCAGCTGATTTATCTGACAGGCCAGTAAAGCAGATAAATTAAAATATTGGAGTGCTGTATTGGTTAATGAGATGAGGTTACTGAGTGTGGTGCATTTCATCATATGCTGGTATAGTCTTTATTAACATAACAGCTTTAGAGCATTTCATATGACGGACAGTCACAGACATATTATATTGTGTAAAACAGTGTTTCCCGACCCTTTTTTAGTCATGGCACAGTTTTGATAAGTAAAAAAAATCCCACGGCACATCACTAAGCACTGAAATATAGCAAAATTGCACAAATGTGCATTGCTTCAAATGGTATATTAAAACCGGATATTATATTAAAAGTAGTACTCCTATTTAATGTGAAACTTGACCTTAAGACGGGTAGGAACTCAAGGTCATAGGAAGCTTTATGTTGTTGGTGATGATAAAACAACAAATTTACATATCGCCGCTATTGAGCGGAAACCTTGTATGTCCAAAACCCAATACCACTTTCAGGAAATGTAAAAACATATATATAAAAAACTTTTTTTTAGTTTGTTTGTTTATTTATTTATAAACACTGCGTCGTCAGATTTGATACTGTGGCTTTATATATGATCAGACACTTGCATGTGCCATTATAATATTAACATTTTATGAAAATGAAAATCAAGGTTTTTGATCAGCAAATGCCAGAGATCTGTGTGTTGTCCATCATTAGAATGGCCGCATCTGAGGCAGTAAGTGCATCACATTACATTTTGGCCATTATAGACAGTGTTTCTGGAGTAAAGAAAATGCTGCACTTATTCAAACATCAGTCCTTTGCTTACCCTTGCATTACAAACAAGCAGAGGTCTGTCTTCAGACTGTGTGCAGCACAGGCGGGTTGGAGTTATGAGGTTTCGCTCACAGATTGAGGATCCAATGGTGTTATGAGGTTTAGTCACAAGCTCTTCTGAATGCTTTTCATTTGTTAAATATTTGTAAAACTCACTAACAGACGTAAAGATGACCAATAGCATTGATTTAAAATGATCATAATAACGAAATATAATAGAGACAGAAAGCTTTGATAATTTTCCACGGCACACCTGACAACCTGTGATGGCACACTAGTATGCCGCGGCACAGTGGTTGGTGTAAAAGATTGCCGTCTCTCTTTCCCTACAATTTAGTTCCAATAACTAGTGGTCGACCGATATTGGTTTTTTGACAGCCGATGTCGATATCTTAGAGAGCAGGGTGGCCGATGGCTGATATAAATCTGATATAATTTTTTTTATTTTAATTTATATTTAAGAAATTTGAAATAATTTGAAAATTGATTAATAAACATACTTTAGAAGACAAAGCGTTTTTCACAAATAAATAAATATTGAATAAAAATCTAATTAAAAAGGAAGTAAACACTGTAACAGGGCACTCAGTATTCTGGGAAGATTGTGTGCATTGGGAATCACTTTTTTTTTTTTTTAATAAAGCCAAGGTAACACTCATTTTCATACAGCACACAGTGCAAACGACATGAATATGACAGTGGGCAAATGCATAAAGCACAGCATAATTTGAAATCACTAGTTTAAAGTTTGTCGATCGCGTGTCTCCAGTCAAGCAGAACTCTCCTCCTATCGACAGTCAGTTTGCACGGACCGACCGTCACGCAGAGCACACGCGATCATGAAGGATACAAATGCACACTTCACAAGATCTCAACTAGGTTCGACTAAGTCTGCAAGGTTTGTGAGATTAAATGTTCATTAGTCATTCAAAGTTTTGTTTAAATTATATAAATGCGTATTTGAATGCTGAGGCAAATGAGAAGTATTATAATGTTTGACTTTTATTACTACAAAAAAAAAAAAAGAATATTAAGCCATCCTTATAAACTTTTGTATACATTTTAATTCATTTGTTTAACAGTTCTATCTGATTATTTGATAGACTTCAATCCGTATTAGTCAGAACTGAATGACGACAGCGAACAAGAGGGAGAATGTGAGCACTGTGTGCACAGGCGCTGCCGCTCTCAGCGCCGTCAAAATAAAAAAATCCTGCGTCGAACACATCGGCCAAACAGAAAAACTTATCGGCCAATGCCGATATTTGAAAAATACCAAATATCGGCCAATGATCTCCCTTGGTGATATATCGGTCAACCACTAATAATAACACTAACAATTCTGAAGAGAGTGTCTGCAGTGAGACTTGAGACTGCTTATTATTTCTTGTTCCAAGTGGACTGCAAGTTGATTGGCTGAAAAAATAGACTTAATATATAAATAAATGTAAAAAAAAATCCAATAAATTAATTAATATAAAACTATTATTATTATATAATAATTCAAATAATAATATGTCAAAACTATGATTGATTTGAGTTTGGCAGTGCAGTTATACAATTATCGTCACTTTTCAGCCCCGTTCCACCGTTCCAGGCAGTAAACACAATTATTATTCACACATGAGGTTAATTGACTGTAACTTTTGTTGAGTGTGTAGCCCTGAGTTTCAATACTCGGTGACCCAGCTTATCATTAACCATCCTGTTTGCACATGCTGCCATTCATTATGCATCGGGGCTAATTAAGCAAAAATATCAGAATCAATGCTTGTGTTTTTTGTGGCCTTTAGCCAGTACCGAAATCTAATTAGCACTTTTCACTCACACAGTTCTTTTTAATATGTGTGAGTGAAGTTATTCTAATTTGTATTGAGGGGGAATTCAACCTTTCACAGGCCTTTTATTCTGAGAGGCTCTGCTCGTTCTCTCTGAACTCACTGTTTACCTTCAGACCTCCAGGTTGATCCTGTTTTACTCTCAGAAACTTCCTCCATTTCCTGGGAGAACTGGGAGAACGAAGTCTGACAGATCCTGTCAAAAGCCTTCAGCCAGAGAGAAGTCGTTGCTGTCCGACCCAAGCACAAAGAGGCTTTTGCTATCCACACCTTCAAACCTGAATCTTCACACCAGCAGCGTTAGGGTTTGTTTGCAAAAGATGCATTCAAAAACAGCCAAGACTGAGCACAACAAAATGGAGCAGAGTTCAGGGGTCTAGAAGCAGTTAAGTAGATGTGAGAAAGAAAATTCAATACAGAAATAGATGTAAAAAAAAAAAAAAGTAGTAGAATTGTGCCTTGAAAGCTCTAGAAGAGAATGCAAGAGCGCATCATGTGTGAATGGGCCCCTTACAGCTTCAGGTGTCACTGTGAGTCAGAGGAGAGAAATGTCCCAGCAGTTCCCATGCTGTTAGAATCGCAGCTCCCAGCCAGTTTCTCCTCACCAGTTTTGGGATTGTGAAACTCAGCAGATTTGAGAAATGTGTTTAGAATGACTCTGTAGTTCGATTTTCCTATCATAAGCACTTAAATGAGGTTAACAATTGTCCTCAGCTCATAATAATGAGTCACTGTTGCTTAGTTGACTGCTGATTCAGTTTTCAGCTTTACATTTTATTCCACTTTTTTTCTTGCCATTCTTCCCCATTTCTTCCTGTTCTGGAAAGGGGAAAAGAGAACTTCCTTTGCTGTATGTATGAATGATACGAGCTGCTCTGGCCACCGTACACTCCCAGTAGAGGAAAATGGTGCTATTGGCTACGGCCCAGGAAGCTTAATGACCTGTCCAGGCCTTCGACTTGAGCAGCACAGTGAGATTCATTCACAGAGTTAGAAAAGGGATGAGAACTGTCTTCACACATTTCCTGTCTGCTCCACAGTCTCTGGTGGATTCTACAGACCTGCCATTTACCTGAGTTTATGTGCTTACATTTGTAGATTCTAATTAAAAATATATGCTTATGCAAATCTGAGTTGCGTAATTAGGTGCGTGAAAATTAGTATTTGGAAATGCTGACATTTTCTGTAATTTGTAAGTCATTAATTGTCTTTTGGGAGATTGTTTCCAGCAGCTAGATGTGAACTTTAGAAACCGAATGAACTTTTCAGCTACTTAAAGTCTTATTATGAGGATTTCTCAGAGATGGGGCTGTCAAAAATGGCTGAAAAACTAAATTCAAATTTTGTAATTAAATATGATCAAAATTCTAATTATATTCCAATTTAAGATGCATAATTTCAGTTAGAGTGAAGTAAGTTTGGGCTCTTCATGAGGCGCCCGAGCCCAAAAATATTACTAATAGCATAAGATAATGTGACTATTTGTGAAAAAAGTGCATAATGTTTAAAATAATGTTTATAAACCAATTATAATTAAGTTGCTTAACTATAAACAAAACAGCATAATGTTTGTATGCATAGTTTAATACAAAAGGCGGAAAGTTAATCACACAGAGTACATTTTTCATTTAAAAACACGAGTTGCAGTGGGATGGGGGAAAAAACCCACCATAAAGTCTCGAGAGATGTTTTTTCAAAGTTAAACTTGTATTAATTTTACATGGCCTTTTAAACATGCAGCTCTTTTGTGTGAGACGCGAGTACAATGGTGATAGATGTCCTTCTAGAAAATGTGCGAAATATGCGTTGTGTGTGTACGGCTTGGTTTCAGTTTTGACGTAAGCAAGATCTTCTCCGCATAGATGTTCTCTTTTCCCGTAATATTTATAATTAACAGCGCAGCACTGCTCCGCATCTAGTGGCTTCAACTGGATAAACTAACAAAAACATTAAAATGCAACGACACCTACATCATCGCATCTTGTGTCTACTGATAAGGCTGCCTGACGCACACCAAAAATTCGAATGCAACTTTTTTGCATTCGAATGTGGACTTTTATTATAAATTCGACAAATATTCGAAATTCGAAATTTTATTAGAAGTGGCTGTTCTGATCTTTAATCAATTGCCGATTCTCAACTGCATGTATGTAATTTTATTGGAGGCTGTGAAATTTTTTTTTATTAAATTTTAATGTTGTGTAAAATGCAGATAATTATATTAAACATGCTCATAAATGAATGTAATATTTTAAATATGTAATAGAATATTTATATACACTACTGTTTGAGGTCAGAAAGATTTTTAAAAAATGTTATTTTTTATGCTCACCAAAGCTGGATTTATTCAATCAAAAGTACAGTAAAAACACAAAACAGTAAGGTGTGACATTTATACAATGTCACATGATCTTTCAGAAATCATTCTGATATGCCAATTTGGTGCTCATGAAACATTTATTTGAAATAGACATAATTTGTAATATTATTAATGTCTTTACTCTCTGATAAATTTTATGCATTTTTGAATTTGTATTTGTATTTCATTATTATATAATTCATGTAATAAACACTTATTTTACATTTATATCTACTCTAAAAAAAATAAATACAGATAACAGATAATTTGCACAATACTTTAAAGCTGTTGGTAAATTTTGGGACTGACAATAGGCAGAGTTACTTCTATCTATCTCTAGTCATTATGCATTCATCACCTGCTTTTTATGCACGGAAGATTACAAGGGGTCTTAAATAATAGTCTCTTTGTAGCAACTTGGTGCAAGGTTCAGCTGGATTGACATCACAGTGACTTTCTGAGTCACCGTCTACTCTTGTGTTGAACTTACAACCTGTGACATCTCATCTCTGTTCTTCTCTCTGGCAAAATAGGCAGAAAAAAATTAATCTGGTGCAGTAAGGATCTGCTCATTTCTTTACTCTTGTTTTTCCATCCCTCTCCTCTGCAGTGCCATAAATATCAACCAGCCAGAGATAAGATGGTCCGCCTCCCAGAAATGGAAGCAGGACACAGTTGTGTGTTTTGATGATGGCATGCAGGCCAGTACGGGAGCCAGATATCAGAAGCCCTGCTGCTCATTGCAAAGCCATTTTTGGATGTAATGACTCACTGATATGTTTCCTCCTACTCCAACCTGTGGTAGCGCAGGGAGCGCCCCAATTCATAGCTATATCCAGCCAGATTTTTTATTTTTTATAGCAGTGGCAGAGCAGCTCTCCTTTTGCATCGCCAGAGTGACTTACAAATCTCCCAAATAGCCCAAGACTGAAGTTTGTGTGGTTGTTTAGAAACTTCAGTTTTAGTTTAAGGTTGTCGAAGCTAAGCATCTCACTCCCACACGTCTTATATAAGTGATACCATCATCTTTACACCTCAACCAAACGTGCTCAAAGACTAACAGACTTTCTGTAATTTAGTAAAATAGACAAGCAACTAAATCAACATGTCAGACAAACAAAGCCTCCTTTTCATTAGCCGTTAATATCAAAAATCATTTGCTATCTGCACAATGAAGCACCAAATCTCTGGCCTTCTATTTTTTCCTTCCCTCTTGTTTATTTTTTTTCATGCGATTTCTCTGAAAGGCTGGAATTATATGGTTGAGGCTGTTTGACATCCTCTCCTGTTAATTACACCACAGAGTTCTCTTTCTTTTTCTTTCTCCTGCTGTTCTCTCTCTCTCTCTCTCTCTCTCTCTCTCTCTCTCTCTTCTCTCTCTCTCTCTCTCTCTCGACTCTTCTCTCTCTCTTATCTCTCTCTATCTCTCTCTCTCTCATTCTCTCTCTTAGCTATTTTCATCTGTTCCTCCTACCATCCCTGTGACTGTGTTGCTAGGGACTGTCGGTGGAAATGTGGATGTTTCTCTCGTAGAGGGAGCCAAGGTTCGTCTGGTTGACATGCTTATGGTTGACGGCATGTATGAGGCCTTTGGGGCTGGTTGTGAGGAAAGCAGTGTTAATTTGTAACAGTTTTTGGGTCATTCTTGTTCAGTGAAGGGCACTCAGTTGAGGAAACAATCTGTTTTATTATTTTTAAAGACGTTTGGATTGTGCTTTTGTTATAAAACAGACTTTGCATTCATCAACTGAGTATTTGCCATACTTTATGATTTTTCAAGATTAATAAATCAATTCAATGGAAGTTTTGCTTGCTGCAATTTCTGCTTTCTGCATCATTTGCAGCAAAAAGTGAGCTCTACGTTACTAGGAGGGCTGCTAATAATTTTTTTTTTTTATTGATTAATCTATTGATTATTTTTTCAGATTAGTTAATTGACTAACAATTTATAAATCTATCAATTATTTACTGATTAGTTTATTAATCCATTGGTTAACTTACCAATAATAATAATAACTTCTGACTGTTCTAATTTTTCAATGTTTTATTCATCAAATTTCCCTTGAAAATACTTGCTTTACAAATAAAAAAAATCCTAACGAAAAATGGAGTATCAAGAATTAAAAGACATTTATCAGTAATACAAATGTCCTTTAGTCCAACATACTGTAAATTCAGCCAGCCCAACAATGTCTAGTGCAGATTAGAACTGGAAATGCACTTTTATTGTTTATTTAACATTTAATGTGCATATCAGATCTTCTCAGATCATCTGATTTGGTACATTAGTATAATATTGAAGATTAAAATTAACAACAGAATGCAAACTAATAAATTCACTTCTAATATACTTATAAACACTCGAACAAAGATGATACAAAAATTTAAATTGCGCATCAGGTGATTTTCAGCACTTCAGTAGTGCTCAAGAAAGATTTTTTATTATTATCACTATTGACAACAGTAATTTTCAAAAGAACAGCATTTTTTCACATTTTTGGTAACAATGTAAAAGTCTTTACTGTCAATATTGATAAACAATGCATCCTTGCATTATTTGATGCGTATTGATTTTTCACAGGTTTTTTTTTTTTTTTTTTTAATATAATTTTTTTTAAGCTGTTAAAGCTTGCAAACCTCCGACATCACGTTAGTTTTGGCTAAACTTTGTGTAGTACTGAGGTTATTGGATCATGTCATACTAAATGGCAGTCCTTCCCACGGTGTATCCTGGCTTTCGATTACCTTCTACAAGCAATATCTGCAGTTGCACTGACTGAGGTTGAGTATTATATATCCAGCTTATTTTTCGCTGTAGTGGAGACCATGATAGCAGCTCCAGCTGAAAGTTCATTCAAATCGATACCACAAACATGATGTCCTCTGCTCTGCTGACATACCTCTCTTTTATTTTCAGGAGACATGGCCTTGTTTTGTTTAGGGATGCACGATATATCGGCCACCATATCGGTATCGGCCGATAAATGCTCATTTTTTCTGTTATCAGTATCGGCCTGATAAGAAAATTTGGCCGATATCTTAAAGCCGATAAATAATGCATTATTTCCTTCAGAGACACTTCAGATGCGCGCTGTTCGTTTGCAGCCTTTTGTGCAATTGTACGTTGTAATATTGTGTTTATTTGATGTATATCTGATTTATCTGATATAGAATGCGTTTGGTTAAGTTAAAAGAGCGCTTCAGTTTACCGGTGATCGTCTTTAGCTCAGCGCACGCAGCTCAAACAGCAGTGCACAACATTAATAACTATGATTGGGAATGTTGTGTATATAACATTATATACAATTCTGTTTTATTGATCTGTGGCGCATTCATTTTGATTCTTTACACGAGTAATGATGTCCAGTGACTTGTTTGCTTTATGCATTATTTTATTTATTTGTAAGACTTTATGACAAAATTTGGTAATTGGAGAGTAAAAATATTTTTAAAACGTACACCGTTCAAACTAGGCTGCTTATGTTGAAGTGTTTGGGATGTGGCTTTTAATGATGAGACCTTTTTTGTAATCAGGCTCTCAAAAAGTATATAACAATTTGGATATAGATTTATCGGCCAGCATATCAGTTATCGGCTTTCAAAAATAAAGAATAATCGGTTATCGGTATCGGCCAAAATTTTCATATCGGTGCATCCGTAGTTTTGTTGAATGAAACCTTTTAAAATGGCCTTACTGAACATTTTACCACACTGATTCGAGCTGATGGGAGCATTTTGTTAAAAAAAAAAAAATTACAGGTGTGCTGTAAATATATTCATATATGATCGTGGTTTTGCGCAGCTTGTCAGTGAACAACGGCTCTGTGTAGTAAATGCTGCTTCATGTGAAAGCACGCACGTGATGGAGATTTACTGGTGATTACAGAATCGGCTTTACTGACAAGATGCGCATTAAATATCGCATGCGATTTATTGTGCAGCCCTAGCTGTAAACGTGTATTTATTTCCTGATGTGTGTGAATAGAACCGCTTTCCTATTCATACTGCATACTGTGCATTAGATTGAATACTTGTGTGAGAGAGAACTTTTTTTTGTCTGTCATGTATTTTGACACAAGTTCTGTCACTTTTTATTGATCTTTTTATAGAAAGCCTATTAGATAGGCCATTTTAATGGTCTCATCTCTGTCAGTGAGCAAGAAATATGTGATTGGATCAAAGAACAAACCTCCATTACACTGTTTATTAATGAGTCGGATGTATAGTGGAGCTTCAGTGGATGCCAGTCCATTGAAGAAAGACTTTGGAATATGGTGAAATTATTTGGGGAATAATAGATAATAAATTTGTCATGAACAATTTCAGGCCATTTTCCATTGATTTTCTCTTAGGTTTTATCAGTTTTTGGAGCTTGCACATAATTCAAGCTTTCTCGCACATACCGCAGAGGTAAACTTCATCACTGGGTGGTGTTGATTTTTACCCAAGATCCCCAGCAGAGTGTGAGCTTGTCATGTGAACAGCTGAATCACCAGTGAAGTAGCAATGTGTGTTTGTGCGTATGATCACAGCTGTTAAAAAATATTAGCAGCGAGCTCTGCTTTTCATTCTTCCTGTCTCTGCCGGCTGATGATTCATGGGCTGATGGCTCAATCATGCAGACAGAGGAGAGGAAATCTGCTGGATTTTTTCATCTCTGATGCTTGCATCACAGGTGAAAAGACACTGCTTCACCTCCTCAAAGATTAGTCCAGACTCACTGTGGTGCGTTTGGAAATGAATGCTGCTCACCTCTGATGAATTGCTGCATTTAAATTAAAGTTTTATGCTGCTTGTTTAAAAAATTTGGTGACATATTTTTTAAGGTTAGCATACTGCACCAACATATTACCTTATCAGAGAACTGTGCTTAAGAAACATTCTCTTTTGTTTGTTTTAGCTTGCTAGTTTTCCAGTTCAGTGCATGGGCATTAATAGCAAATTAGTTTGCATAATTATCATACTGATATAATTGTTTATTCTAAAGCTGCTTTTCTACACCACGGTGCTCAGCAGTAAGGATTTTTTTTCCTGCTGGCCCACTCAGACTAGTAGCTATAAATGTAAATGTATGTATATAAATAAATAATACTTAAAAAAAATTCTTAATACTCTTTTCTTAATAAGTCTGGAAATTTCATGGACATTCTTTGGTGAAAAGATGAGGGAACCCTGAAATGTTACAGCCATGTAACTCTATAAAAAATGTTTTTGTGATCATTAGACGTAGTAACAATGTATCATTGGCCCAGTAGAGCAACTGAGAATCATGCTCTCATTCATATCTTTCCTGTATTGAGAAACAAAAATATATCGAGAAAGAGAGATGGACATGACAGACTGGGAGGAGGGAGAGTGTGAGAAAAAAGAAATAGGAAAGCAAGGAAAAATGTGGTGGGTACGTGGGAGACCACATCGGCCTCAGTCTGCAGAGTGGTTCCTCTTTAGTGGGTAAACAACACTGTCTTCCATGGCTGATGGGTGAAAAATGAGGGGTTTTATCATGAACCACCAGGCAGCACAAACCTGTCTTTCCGTTCGTTTTTCTGCCATTAAATATTGTGCTAATGGGGGATTATGTTGTTGCTCATGACTTTCTTTGCCCACACAAAATCGAAGCCTTTAAATGTAGTCACTCACAAAAAAACGAGGCGGGAATACCTTCTGCTTGGCAAATAACTGAGCACAAGAAATCAGCTTCACCACTTTGTCTTGCTTTTGCAAATCTGGCTATGTTTCCAGGTGTACACATCAAAACAGAAGCACAATCCTCCTTACTTCATAATTTGATGTACACCACAGTTTGCCATTGAAAGGGTTGAATGTGCGGGAAAAAATAATGAGTGACCGTAAAGGAAGAGGTTTTGTCTGTTTTGGAATGGAGTCAAAAGGGCTCTTATGTTGTTTTTCTACGTGGCCTTGCGCTTGGGAAATGTTAATATGTTAAACTGATATGTTAATATATTTGTATTGTATACTTCATTCAAAGTGCTTTGCAGTACATCAGGGACGGTCTCTGGTACAACCTTGGGTATAATCTCGTTTAAAGTGGAATTTATATGTGTATGTGTGTTGGTGTGTTTGAGATTAATATATATATATATATAATATATATATATATATATATATATATAGATTATATATATATATATAATATAATATTATATATATATACACAGTGGGGTACGGAAAAATGTATTCAGACCCCCTTAAATTTTTTCACTCTTTGTTATATTTCAGCCATTTGCTAAAATCATTCAAGTTAATTTTTTTTCCTCATTAATGTACAAACAGCACCCCATATTGACAGAAAAACGCATAATTGTTGACATTTTTGCAGATTTATGAAAAAAGAAAAACTGAAATATCACATGTTCCTAAGTAATCAGACCCTTTGCTGTGACACTCATATCTTTAACTCAGGTGCTGTCCATTTCTTCTTATCATCCTTGAGATGGTTCTACACTTCATTTGAGTCCAGCTGTGTTTGATTATACTGATTTGACTTGATTAGGAAAGCCACACACCTTTCTATATAAGACCTTACAGCTCACAGTTCATGTCAGAGCAAATGAGAATCATGAAGTCTGCCTGTGAACTGCCTGAAGAGCTCAGAGACAGCATTGTGGCAAGGCACAGATCTGGCCAAAATTACAAAAAAAAATTCTGCTGCACTTAAAGTTCCTAAGAGCACAGTGGCCTCCATAAACCTTAAATGTACATACGTTTTGGACGACCAGAACCCTTCCTAGAGCTGTCCATCCGGCCAAACTGAGCTATCGGGTTTTGGTGAGAGAGGTAAAGAAGAACCCAAGATCACTGTGGCTGAGCTCCCGAGATGCAGTCGGGAGATGGGAGAAAATTGTAGAAAGTCAACCATCACTGCAGCCCTCCACCAGTCGGGGCTTTATGGCAGAGTGGCCCGACGGAAGCCTCTCCTCAGTGCAAGACACATGAAAGCCCGCATGGAGTTGTGCGATGGTGAGAAATAAGATTCTCTGGTCTGATGAGACCAAGACAGAACTTTTTGGCTTTAATTCTAAGCGGTATGTGTGGAGAAAACCCGGCACTGCTCATCACCTGTCTAATACAGTCCCAACAGTGACGCATGGTGGTGGCAGCATCATGCCTGTGGGGGTGGTTGTCAGCTGCAGGGACAGGACGACTGGTTGCAATCAAGGAAAAGATGAATGCGGCCAAGTACAGGAATATCCTGGACGAAACCCTTCTCCAGAGTGCTCAGGACCTCAGACTGGGCCGAAGGTTTTACCTTCCAACAAGACAATGACCCTCAGCACACAGCTAAAATAACGAATGAGTGGCTTCACAACAACTCTGTGACTGTTCTTGAATGGCCCAGCCAGAGCCCTGACTTAAACCCAATTGAGCATCTCTGTAGAGACCTAAAAATGGCTGTCCACCACGTTTACCATCCAACCTGACAGAACTGGAGAGTATCTGCAAGGAGGAATGGCAGAGGATCCCCAAATCTAGGTGTGAAAAACTTGTTGCATCTTTGCCAAAAAGACTCGTATTGGCTGTATTAGATCAAAAGGGTGCTTATTCTAAATACTGAGCAAAGGGTCTGAATTTTTTTTATTTCAGTTTTTCTTTTTTAATAAATGTCAACAATTCTGTGTTTTTTTGTTAATATGGGGTGCTGTGTGTACAGTAATGAGGGAAAAAAATTAACTTAAATGTTTTTAGCAAATGGCTGCAATATAACAAGAGTGAAAAATTTAAGGGGGTCTGATACTTTCCGTACCCCCTGTATATATATACAGTGTGTAAAAAAAGTATTTAGTCAGCCACCAATTGTGCTAGTTCTCCCACTTAAAAAGATGAGAGGGCTGTAATTTTCATCATAGGTATACCTAAAATATGAGAGACAAAATGAGAAAAAAAAATCCCAAAAATCACATTGTAGGATTTTTAAGAATTTATTTGCAAATTATGGTGTAAAATAAGTATTTGGTCAATAACAAATCTTCATCTCAATACTTTGTTATATACCCTTTGTTGGCAATGGCAGAGGTCAAACGTTTTCTGTAAGTCTTAACAAGGTTTTCACACACTGTTGCTGGAATTTTGGCCCATTCCTCCATGCAGATACCCTCTAGAGCAGTAATGTTTTGGGGCTTTCGCTGGGCAACACGGATTTTCAACTCCCTCCACAGATTTTCTATGGGATTATGGTCTGGAGACTGGCTAGGCCACTCCTGGACCTTGAAATGCTTCTTACGAAGCGTCTCCTTCGTTGCCCGGGCGGTGTGTTGGGATCATTGTCATGCTGAAAGACCCAGCCACGTTTCATCTTCATTGCCCTTGCTGATGGAAGGAGGTTTTCACTCAAATCTCACGATACATGGCCCCATTCCTTCTTTCGTTTACACGGATCAGTCGTCCTGGTCCCTTTGCAGAACAACAGCCCCAAAGCATGATGTTTCCACCCCCATGCTTCACAGTAGGTATGGTGTTTTTGGATGCAACTCAGCATTCTTTCTTTTCCAAACACGACAAGTTGAGTTTTTATTTTGGTTTCATCTGACCATATGACCTTCTCCCAATCCTCTTCTGGATCATCCAAATGCTCTCTAGCAAACTTCATACGGGCCTGGACATGTACTGGCTTAAAGCAGGGGGACACGTCTGGCACTGCAAGATTTGAGTCCCTGGCGGCGCAGTGTGTACTGATGGTAGCCTTTGTTACTTTGGTCCCAGCTCTCTGCAGGTCATTCACTAGGTCCCTCTGTGTGGTTCTGGGATTTTTGCTCAGTTCTTGTGATCATTTTGACCCCATGGGTTGAGATCTTGCGTGGAGCCCCAGATCGCGGGAGATTATCAGTGGTCTTGTATGTCTTCCATTTTCTAATAATTGCTCCAGCAGTTGATTTCTTCACACCAAGCTGCTTACCTGTTGCAGATTCAGTCTTCCCAGTCTGGTGCAGGTCTACAGTTTTGTTTCTGGTGTTCTTTGACAGCTTTTTGGTCTTGGCCATGGTGGAGTTGGAGTGTGACTGTTTGAGGTTGTGGACAGGGGTCTTTTATACTGATA
>JADLZN010005911.1:0-17700 GCA_018155175.1 Sinocyclocheilus anophthalmus
GGATCTCAGACTTGGACGGTCTGTTAGTACAATTAACCGCAAAACAAGACATTTTATTTGATAATTTTAAGAAATAATAACGAAAATAACCCATAGACTGAATAAAACAAAAGCAGAAACACGGCAGAGATGCGAAGTTCAGCGGCTGATAGAGACAGCAACGTCAATCCACCTGTCACTCAAGTGGCCACACCATTAATTATCGGAAAATTTTTTTTTTTTTAGCTTATATTTTTAAGGGTGAGTTATAAAAAAAAATATGCCCACAACCCCCTCACAGTTGTCATGAAGGGCTAAATTAGCTATATAGACCAAAATAATTTTTTTGAAACAGGCTGTAAACATGTTTTTTTCTGCGGTAAAGTTGGGCATTTTAACATGGGGAGTCTATGGGATTGACTCCCTTTTGCGGCCACTTCCTTGTTGGCTTCACGAGAGAGAGCGGGAGGTTTATCTTTGCGGCTTTAGAATTGCATGGGTTTGGAAACAGTTTATAAGTATAAATGGTAGTTTATATCAGGATACAAATTGTTCTGTTTCATTGATTGAAGGGACCACTTCACGCTTTAATATAAGGCGAGGTATTAAACAAGGTTGCCCTATTCCGCCTTTACTTTTTATTTTGGCCGCTGAAATGCTTGCTCTCGCAATTAAAAATTCTGACATTGAGCAATTAAAGGTTTTTGATGATTCCATAGTGATCAGTCAATTGGCTGATGACACAGTCGTATTTCTAAAGAATACTGATCAGGTTCCAAAAACTCTCCAAATTATTAATAACTTTTATAATGCATCAGGCTTATGTCTTAATTTAAGTAAATGTGAAATAATGACATTGAAAGAATCTCAGCTCACACAAATTTGCAATGTACCAGTTAAATCTAGCATCAAATATCTTGGTATTCTACTTACTAAAGATAAAGAACTAAGTGAATCACTTAATATATCTAATAGAATTGATGAATGTAAGGCCAGATTGGACAGATGGATGCAGAGAGACATTTCTATATTTGGAAGAATTTTATTGACAAAAGTGCAATCTCTGTCTAGATGCATTTATCCTGCAGGATCCCTTCCCATTTCTAATAAGAAAATTAAGTTAATTAATCAGCTGAATTTGAATTACATTTAGAAGAGAAAAGCTCATTATGTTAAAAAAAGGGACACTAGTGAAGGATTACAAAGAAGGGGGGTTGCAGGCCATAGACTTTGACTGTATGAATGGAACTTTCAAGATAAATTGGCTTAAAAAATTTTCTAATAAATAATTTTTTCTGGTTCTGCGCCCCTAGAAGTATCTTTGGTAGTGTTGGTGGAATAGATTTCTTATTGCGCTGTGATTTTTCAATACAAAAACTTCCTCTCAAATTATCAGAATATCATAAGCAGGTTCGTTTATATTGGAAGTTGATTTATAAACATAATTTTCCCCCGCATAATTCGCCAATTTGGAATAATAGGTACATTTTATTTAGAAATAAGACACTCTTTATCAGAGATTGGTGGAAGAGAGGTGTCTGGCCTGTTGTTCACCTGCTAGGGAAAGATATTTTTATGGATCACAGTACTTTTTGTGAAAAATATAATATCCATTGTGATTACAAGCAATATAATAGGGTATTGAACTGTATTCCAAAGGCCTTTGTACTGTTGGTTAGAAATACTGTGACCAATGTAACTGAAGCTCTTCATTTACCTTCTTTGATAATAAATGGGCAAGATTTTATTAGGAGTAGCCTGCCAAATAAATTAATAAGGACTTTATTGACCCAAGATAAATTTCCAAATCAAGCTAGTCGAAATAACGTGAATTATCTTTTTCCCAAGAGCTCTATTTTTAAATTAAGAACCATGTATCTCTCCTTTCCCATACCCCCCAAAGCCAAGGAAGAACATTTTAAAATTTCTAATGATATCTACCCATCTTTAGAGTTTCTTAGATATAGATTTAATATTGATCACAATAATTGTACCTTTTGAGATGTTGATATTGAAACGACTGTACATTTATTCTTTGACTGTTCATTCAGTAGAGCCTTTTGGTCTGATACATTTGAGTGGCTTAAAGTTTCAATGAAGCTGTCTTCTCAATTTTCTAAAAATAATATAATTTTTGGTCTAATAATGGAAGATGTACATACTCAATTTGTACTGAATAATATTTTCATTTTGGGCAAATTTGATATTCATAAATGTAAGTGACTTAATACAAAGCCATTGTTTTCTGTTTTTCAAAAATAATTTTGGATGTACTGTAAATCTGTAAGACTGTTAAAATGTAGATCTGGAAGAAGTTTGGTTTATTGCAGAAATTTAAATTATTAGAAGACCCTATTGTGTAATTATTTCTCTTTCTTTCTTTTCTCTCTTCATGTTTTTTTTCTCATTTGGATTGGTGCTCTGTTCTTGAGGATCTTCTTACGATCTTGTATTACCTTACTGTATGTGTTTTTTTGCAATAATAATTCAAAAATTAATAAAAAAAAAATTGGATTTAAAAATGTAATTTATAAAAGTTAATAATTAATTACGAAAATGTTTCTAGTGTTGCTTACATTTCAGCCATTCCTATCAAACTACAAATGCTCCGCTGTAAAGCCCGTGCAGCCCCAATTATTTAATAATACAATTTTTGATTTATATATATATAAAAAAAAAAAGTTCTGAGTGTGCAGTTGGGCCTCCGGGCCTGCAGCTTCACCCTACTCCACTCACTGGGCCTCATTTACCAAACGAACGTACGACAGAAAATTGGGCGTATGGTCGTTTCAACGCAAAATTTGGAATTTATTGGAGCGGTGGCTATGATCAAATCTTACGTCTGGTCTCAGCTCGTGTACGCATGTTTTTGAGTTACCTGAACTTGCGCGCAGCATAGTAAATATGGTGGAGAATTCTAGAATGACATGGGTCGCAGCACATGTTGTAATAGATGGAAACAAGATGGCAGATAAACATGCTAAAAGATCGTTGAATAAAAATAATGTAGAAAATTTATGTAAAAATCAGTAAAGCAGAAGCAAAGGCAATTATTAAGCAAATCTTGGCAGCTGGAAACAAAGATACAAACAGAAGGTGCAAATAATATTACATTAGAACTGATATTAGATAATTCAGAGTTATCTAAGAGACATGGGAAACTTCTAAGAATTTTCTTTTAATCCTGTCACTCCACACTCCAGTGCAGTTGGTGGCGGTAATGCATCAAAAGTTGGCTTGCCCACCGCCAATAAACACTACAAGAAGAAGAAGAAGAAAAAGGTAATTTTACCAATTCAGTAAAAAAAATATGAGACTGCTGGAGAATATGACAGACTATCGAATTATCGTTGGGCTTGACATAGGCACGCAGGCTCAGAATAGGTACATTAATCCGATTTACCCCCACGGTGGCTCTGCCAGTATATACACCTTGCCATTTTTCTATGCAACAGTTTGATTTGCAAATATTTATTTATAATGAAAACAAAAATAGGTTCCAAAAGAGACAATATGCAATGCAGCATTTAATAGTTATTACTTTTCAATTTTAACAAATTTATACAGATGGTTCTAGAAGACCCAGAAACGGGCCGACAATTGCGGCCATGTTTATCCTCAGCTTTAATAAAACTGAAAAAAGACTTCTATAATATATCAGTATATCAGCGAGATGATAGCTATTCCAGATAGCTTTATCAGTGTGTGCGAGAACTCCAACCAACAACAGTGGTAATCTGGTCCTATCAATTCTGCACTCAGTGAAAATCGGATAGATATTTGATTAGAAGTACTGTAAAGTTTGTACCGAATACGGCAACTGAGAATTATAGCAGAATTTTTATAGGTGCCTGCTCATGTTGGAGTGGAAGGAAATGAGGAGGTAGACAAGATAGTGAAACACACAAATATTGACATACATATACCCTTGAGTAAATCAGAAATTAAAGGTTTAATTAAAGTAGCTGTCAGAAAGATATGGCAAGAGAGATGGGATAAAGGTAACAAAGGGCGACATTTGTATAATATAAATAAACAAGTAGGACATGTAAGAACTGCTTTTGGTAATAGAAGGGATGATACAGTGATATCTCGATTGAGAAGTGGACACTCTACTCTTAATTAATCACTCCAGATGATAGGAAGACATTGAATCTGGTCAATGTAATCATTGTGGATTTCCAGAAACTGTAGAGCATGTGCTGTTTAACTGTAGGGCATATGAAAGGGAAAGACTCCAGTTAAAAGAGGAATTGAAATCTGATGGCATTAATTCTATGACATTACAGAATGTGTTAAACAGTTCTCATAAAGGTTATAAAGCTCTTATTAATTAAAAAAAAATAACAAATGTATATAATAAAATATAGGTAGAAGGATTTTTTGTTTTAATTAGCATTTCCTCGATATCCTCGCCTCACACTCCCACCCATAGGTGGTTAATAGCCCAAAGCTCTGTTTGCCAACCCCATTAACAATCAAAGAAGAAGAAGAAGACGACAAATCTAAACAAATTTCCAGGGTGGGTATATAGAGTGCAGATTTATTTTGAGAGGCATTTCCAAGGTTCAGTGTTTTTATTTACGGATGGATCGAAAGATCCGGATACAGGATATGCAGGTGCAGCTGTATATATTCCAATGAATGATTCTTATATTAAGAAAAGAGTTACTAATCATTTGTCAGTTTATGCTACAGAGTTATTGGCGATATTATTGGCCCTGCAGTGGATAGAGGAGAAGGAAATTAATAACACAGTTATTGCATCTGATAGTTATTCCGCACTGGAAAGCATAAGATCTGGCAGGTCATCTTTTAGGATGGACATAATCAATGAAATATTCCATGAGATGTATAATTTAAAGGTTAAGGGCATATCAATGCAATTGGTTCCTGCTCATGTTGGTGTGGAAGGGAATGAGAAGGTGGATATTATAGCTAGACAAACTCTAAAATTAAAACAGGTTGATTACAAGTTCCATTAAGTAAAGCAGAAGCTAAAGTGTACATCAGGAAATATGCACAATCAGTATGGCAGGTATATTGGGATGGTATTGAAACAGGTAGACATTTATATAATATACAAAAACAAGTTGGTGCTGGGAGGAGGGAGAGCAGGAACCGTAAGGAAGGGAATATTATAACTCGTCTGAGAATAGGTCACACAGGACTTAATAGTACATTGTTTACAATTGGCAAGCACTCAACTGGGGAATGTATTTATTGTAGTCAGCAAGAAACAGTTGAACATGTACTGCTTCATTGCAGGAAATACAACAAAGAAAGGTGCCATTTTATTCAGTCATTAAAGAAGGTTGATCACAAAGACTTCTCTATAACTGGTATTCTAGGGGAAAAGGCTATATATGATTGCATCATTAAGTTTATTAAAGAAACGAAGTTAAGTAAAATAATTTAAAAAGTATTTTTTTTTATTATTAAAATCTGGTTATTTATTTATTTATTTTTATTATTAATTTTTTATTTTTTATCCCTCACCTTCTCGCATTGTCAATCCCATAAGCACGTATTCTGTTCCACACTCCAGTCCAATAGTTGGCGGTAATTCACCTACAAGTTGGTTTGCCAACCGCCAATAAACACCAAAGAAGAAGAAGAAGAAGAGAAGAAGAAGAAGAAGAAAGTAGTTGTGCTTGTGGTTTGTAGTGGACGGTACTCTGGTAATAACGTTCTACTGTTTTTTTATATTTTACTGAGGTCGAAAGCATGCCGCATCTTTCTGAAATAAACATGACAGACATGCGCAGCGCAGATAGCATGTGGTCCGCTGCTGACGTCTGGATCAAGAAGCCACATGTAGTAAATAAGAGGCTGTGTGGCGTAACAGAGACGGAGTACAGAGACGTGGACACTGCGGAATTAATTCAGGTTTTATCTCCTCTTCTGGGAACCAGTATTAAGATTGCTGATATTTCTGTGTTTCTTCACACTAATATTGTGGATAAGGAGCATGAAACTGCAGGACGCTGGTGTGTTGGAGTCAGAACTATTATTCCCAAAGTGAACAAGACAGGAGAGTGTCTATACAAAGAGGTTATCATAAAAGGTGACGCATCACGAGACCATTTGAATATGTTGTCTTATTTTTTCATTGGCTTTAGACTTATTTTCTTTTCTCTTTTCTTTCAAAGATATTGTTGGGCATGCAGTGACATTTATCCCTTTTGAAGAGACTGATGTGGGACAGGTTACTGTCAAGAGCAGTAACATTTATCAAATCCAGCTGCAGTTAAAGCCAGAGGAATGGTAAGTGTCAACTTGAGTGGAAATTAAAAACAGAGTACATACAGTGGGTACGGAAAGTATTCAGACCCCCTTAAATTTTTCACTCTGTTATATTGCAGCCATTTGCTGAAATCATTTAAGTTATTTTTTTTTTCTCATTTATGTACACACAGCACCCCATATTGTCTTAAAAACACAGAATTGTTGACATTTTGCAGATTTATTAAAAAAAGAAAAAATGAAATATCACATGGTCCTAAATATTCAGACCCTTTGCTCAGTATTTAGTAGAAGCACCCTTTTGATCTAATACAGCCATGTGTCTTTTTGGGAAAGATGCAACAAGTTTTTCACACCTGGATTTGGGGATCCTCTGCCATTCCTCCTTGCAGATCCTCTCCAGTTCGTCAGGTTGGATGGTAAACGTTGGTGGACAGCCATTTTTTTAGGTCTCTCCAGAGATGCTCAATTGGTTTAAGTCAGGGCTCTGGCTGGGCCATTCAAGAACAGTCACAGTGTTGTTGTGAAGCCACTCCTTTGTTATTTTTGCTGTGTGCTTAGGGTCATTGTCCTGTTGGGAGGTTAACCTTCTGCCCAGTCTGAGGTCCTGAGCTTTCTGGAGAAGGTTTTCGTCCAGGATATTCCTGTGCTTGGCCGCATTCATCTTTCACTCGATTGCAACCAGTCGTTCTGTCCCTGGAGCTGAAAAACACCCCCACAGCATGATGCGGCCACCACCATGCTTCACTGTTGGGACTGTATTGGACAGGTGAGCAGTGCCTGGTTTTCTCCACACATACCGCTAGAATTAAGGCCAAAAAGTTTCTATCTTGGTCTCATCAGACCAGAGAATCTTATTTCTCAACATCTTGGAGTCCTTCAGGTGTTTTTTTTAGCAAACTCCACGCGGGCTTTCATGTGTCTTCCACTGAGGGGGGGGGGAGGAGAGGCTCCGTCGGGCCACTCTGCCATAAAGCTCCGACTGGTGGAGGGCTGCAGTGATGTTGACTTTCTACAACTTTCTCCCATCTTCCGACTGCATCTCTGGATCTCAGCCACAGTGATCTTTGGGTTCTCTTTACCTCTCTCACCAAGGCTCTTCTCCCCCGCTAGCTCAGTTTGTCCGGACGGCCAGCTCTAGGAAGGATTCTGGTCGTCCCAAACGTCTTCCATTTAAGGATTATGGAGGCCACTGTGCTCTTAGGAACCTTAAGTGCCGCAGAAATTTTTTTTGTAACCTTGGCCATATCTGTGCCTTGCCACAATTCTGTCTGTGAGCTCTTCGGGCAGTTCCTTTGACCTTATGATTCTCATTTTCTCTGACATGCACTGTGAGCTGTAATGTCTTATACAGACAGGTGTGTGGCTTTCCTAATCAAGTCCACTCAGTATAATCAAACACAGCTGGACTCAAATTAAGGTGTAGAACCATCTCAAGGATGATCAGAAGAAATGCACCTGAGTTAAATATATGAGTGTCTCAGCAAAGGGTCTGAATACTTAGGACCCAGGTGATATTTCAGTTTTTTCTTTTTTAATAAATCTGCAAAAATGTCAACAATTCTGTTTTTTTCTGTCAATATTGGGTGCTATGTGTACATTAATGAGGAAAAAAATGAACTTAAATGATTTTAAGCAAATGGCTGCAATATAACAAAGAGTGAAAAATTAGGGGGTCTGAAATACTTCCCGTCCCACTGTATCATAGCGTGACTAACCTTTCACTGTATTTGTATGGAATTTTAAACACCTCAAAACAGAAAAATGGTTCAATGAGTACATTGGACTTTTGACTGTTTTTTGTTTACTTGGTTACATTTAACCCAACAGAGCAAAAGACAGTTTACACAAGAGATATGATGAATAAATTGTTTTTGTTTATTTAAAATGATCAGTTTGATATTAGAGGTCGACCGATATGGGTTTTTCACCTGGCCGATTCCGATATTTATAAAATCCGTTCCGCCGAGGGCAATATTTTTTTTGTGGCCGATATGTTTGGCGCTACTTCTTTTTTTTATTCTTTTTGTTTCCCACCTCTTCTCATCAATAAAGGTGAGTTTTGAGCAAATGATTTATTGCATGTCAGATAGATAATAGTAGTCCCAATTTAGAGTAATCATCACCATGCCCTAAAACAGTTCTGAAAGATGCTTTTGTTTATGTTTGCTAACAGACACCTGTGTTTCCCACAGACTGCAAATTCATTCTCTGCCAGCAGGAGGCGCTTTGGTAGCTGTAGATATACGGTTTCCCTGGTAACGTGCTGTACTCAATACTGACCCTCACAACATGCACTTTAATCAATCATTACAGGAAGAACGCAAAATGAAAATAGACATCAGCATAGCTTGTCTGAAGACATCGAGTTCTGTTTCAAAGATACAATTCATCTAAACAACACCCTAGCGCTGCATTTTCAATCTTTGAAACGATGCATTGCTCAAGTTATTCAACGAAGTATAAGCCCTTTTGGAAAATCTATTGATGTGGCATTAGTAGTATTTTGATATTGTGACCAGCCAGCCACAAGATAACTCAAATGTATAGGAAACATGCTTTACACTAGCTATATTCAAATGGCCAGATGATAACAAAACTACAATAGTTTTCACACACATTAAGCACTGCCTGCTGCTCATAACTGCGTAAGAAGTAGGCGCTGGCCACGAGCGATTAGATGACATACGTGGATCTAGTGTCGGACCCATAGACACATTACCAGGTAGGAAGGTTAACGTGCACATTATAATCAGACCCAGAAGTTTCGTCTAAATTGGGGAAACATGTTCTACTTTTCATGTAAAGTTTACTGTGCACGTATGATCTCAGTGCTCGCAAAATCGCCTAGCCCGCGGCCCGGGCATTGTTTTTTCATGTCTAGTCTCCCAAAATGTATCACCACTTCTTCAACGGCGCTGCGGTAATCTTAAATACAGATATCCGAGGAGGTCCTTTAAAGGAGTTGGTTGACTGTTTTTTTTTAAGGCTTGATTGTGTGTTATGGGGTGCAAGGTACTAACAATGTGTTAATTAAATGTTTGTAAAACAACATTATTTTTGCACAAAAATACTTACCTTTTTATTCCACACCGCTCTGTACCTTCTCCTATAAACGTGCTTATCATTTCCTGCTTTTATGAAGCCCCACACTCATAAATAGGCGATGGGCTCTGATTGGTTGGCTAGTCCAGGGTGTTGTGATTGGCTAAACCGCCTCTAGCGTGTGTCTAAACATCTCGCCCCTCAACATAGAGGCATGTGCTCCGGTTGTATTGTAAAACAATGACATCGTCAATATTGCTTATCAATTTGAGCCCAATTGAGACACAGAGGATATTATTGAAGAGGATCGCGCTGAACCTGTGCAAGCACGGCTTTTAATGATAGGCCTAAGATTTTTGTTTGTTGTTTCATACTTTTAGATAAGCTGTTATTTGTAAACGCTACTGCTTAAGTTAGCTTTTAATATACGGTTTTATCCTAAAGCTTTAATACAGTACGGCAACCACACGCAGGTCCATGTATAATGCTTCTCATAACTATAGTATGTGACAATAAGTGTAGATCACTTACATTGATTCGCTGAATGAATGAGAGAGAGCGAGAGAGAGAGATGCAGAGCGTGTGCAGAGCAGGGGAATGCGAGGAAAGTATTGAGAACCGCTGCTTTAGAACACTGAATTTGAAACTTTATGATCCATTAGAATCGTTAGAAGACATAATCGCGATTTATATATGAACAGATTTTTACGTGCACATCTAGTTTTCTCTTGAAACTTCTTCTCAAGGCAGCGCAGCATGGCCTGCGGCCCTTTGCGGCTGTTCACCGGAGGCGGTTTTCTATTAAAATTCTGGGTTCGTTGGCCGTAACGACCCGGAGAAGTAACTCGTTTGTAGTCCCTGACTATCCAGTCGGTTTTTGGTATGCATTAAACTGCCAGAATTTATTAAAATACTATATCTCTCCCGTTTTCATGGAACATTTCAGCTTCTAACGTGCAGATGATCGATTATGATCAGAACAAGCAACATTAACACACTAAACTAACCATTAAAAAACGTGAGATCGCAGACTCAACCACCCCTTGAAAACTCCTAAAGTGAGTGTGATATCACACCTAATGTCCCCTAAATTTTTTTCAATATTTTTAATGGTATAAGAATGTCTTAATTATAATTTCAAGAGGTCTTACAGTTGGGGACGGAAAGACAAGAGTCGCGATATGGCTGGATTAAACTTCAAAAGGCAATGATGTCATTGAATAAATATGAGCGCTGCATGTTTCAAGTCAAAACGCGGCGTGGATGTCTTTATTTGAATGTATCTGAAGGGAACCGACTGTCCTCAGAAACGTGTCGGTGGCATTTTAATTTCATTTTACCTATAATTCCTGATAAAGCAGCGTTTATGAGAGCAGAGCTGCTTTGTGTACAGCCGTTACCGGGGAAACCGCAATATTTCAGCGCTCCTAAAGCGCCACCTCGTGGCAGAGAATTAATTTGCATTTCCAACAAGCCTTTCTTGCTGTTTATGGTCAGATCAATGCAAATATCAACTCATGTTTTTACGCAGCAAACACATAGAGTTGTAAATGAGAAAGAAGTTAATGTGCCTTCTAAAAATCTAAACAATTAAGACAGTAATATTTATACGTTTTAAATTGACATAATAATTTATATGCTTGATTTATCCCTTTTCATAAAAATGGTCTAAAGGCTGAAATTCTGTTGTAGAAGAATTTTGTTTTTGTGAAAACCTGTATCTGAACTGTAAATCATGTAATTTTATGGCTCAGTACTGTGTTACCACAGACATTGTCCAACCCCACTCATACTGTTCATTTTACTTGTGCAGCTCTTAAAATGGGTCATAAATTGCCTTACATTTATTTTTTTTAAATTCTGCAGATACCCTGTAAATAGTGAAATAAAATTCCTTCCTTCATGTTTGTTGATATTTGTATATTGAAAATATTTTTGATTGACATTTAAACTCCTATCTGATTTTATATATATATATATATATAAAATAATTATTGTTTTTAAAAGGGCGATATTTTATTTTGGCTAGTTAAATTAATTTTCAGGCTACCAAAATCTGAATTTTTGAAATTTTGCGAGCCCTGAATATGATAATTTCCGGCATCAATTCTAGTAGGGTAAAACGTAATTCCGCTTTCGAAATGGTCTGTTTTGCCATTAGCTGAGGCTGTGTGTGAACAAGCCACGACTGCAGAGTGTGGGCTGCTCCGTCTCACGCAGCCTCAGAGGGAGTTCCGCAACAACGCTTAGCTGCACGCCTGTGCGCCTGCCTATAAATCGGCCTAACTTGCAGCACAATCGCCCCTATGCCGATTATTACAAAATGCCAAAATCAGCGATTAATCGGTCTACCTCTAATTGAGTATATCCCACTTAACTTCCTGTTTCAGTACGAAAATGTCAGTACAGGAAAAAACTGCCTGTCAAGCAATTTTAATGGGGCTTTAAGCATTTCCCCCAGGAATTGTAGTTATGAGTTAAATTATCCCAGATGCTTTAGAGCAGTGGTTCTCAATTCCAGTCCTCATACCACCGCTCTGCATATTTTGCATATCTCTTATTTAACACACCTGATTCAGACAACTGGCTCATTAGAAGAGAGCTTCATGCATGAACTGTGTTCCTATTGACATGGTCCCTACACAGTGTTCTTTGCTCCCTACTCCCTGAGCACAGGAAATCTGTTGAAGTTTATCTAACTTCGGAACCTTCAATACATGGACCTTGTGCTCGCTTCCGGTGAACATCTTCACAACTTACTAGAGAAGTGTGACGTGACACATACCTCTATAAATAAATACAATTTAAATGAACTTCTCGCACACTTTAATCTTAAATTTGCCTTTGATGGTGAATATCATGTGATGCTGTGATGTCCACTTTGCAGAGCACTTACAGTCGATTAGAACAAATGCCTGAAGTGATAAGAGATGCATACAAAATGTGCAAAGCGGTGGTGCATGAGAACTGGAATTTAGAACCACTGCTTTAGAGTAAACCAAGCCAGTGTCTCATGTATTATTGGTAATGGTAAACTTTGTCTCCAAATGCAGGAAATATTATTGAAAAATGTTTAAAATTATTTTGCTACATTGAGAAATGCTTGATATTAAAGCCTTTTATTGCTAGTGTATGAAGTGTGAAGTATTTAGTGTGAATAATTTAGATGATTAATTATAATTTAGATTGGAATTGTGTGTATATTTTTATGTGAAATGCAGATTGTTCATGAATGTGGAAATGTCAAAACTTATTTTGCAGTCACATTTGCAGGATGTTGTCTCTTCACGCTCTGATGCCTGAGCAGTGGTGCAGTGATGGAGTAGCTTACCCTAAACTCTCGTGGCTCTGTACTAAACTCTTGCCTAAACTATCACGCTGGGCTCTGGAGAGCAAGACCAGTGAGTTTAAGAGCACCCTTTCTCTCATACCTGTGGAGAAATACAGTATCCTCTACCAGCAGCTGAAAGAAAAATACAAAGAGTTAGTAAAGGTGAGGGCAGTATTTTTTTATTTTTTTTATATAAAAAAAAAAAAATATAAAATCTTGACTGCGTCTTTCCACATACATCAATGATGAGTTGGCCATTGAGAACTCAGGGCTCCTCATTTACAAACAGTGCAATTCACAATGTGTAATGTAAGGATGGCTAAGAAACCAGTTTCACACAAAGTGCGGGAATCTACCAACGTGTACTATGATAACGGAGAAATTTGTACACAAATATAAGCACACCTCCGAGCATGCTTACGCAGAGAATTTAGTGGTAGTATAGCGACACTACCATATAAAGCATTTAAGTGTGTCACAGTATGCATTAAGTAGTCCACATATGTCCTGTGTTTTCTTTAATTATAAAACACTCAATTTATAATTTGTTTGGTTTTAAACAGACAAGTTGTGTAACTGGTGTCAAACCCTATAAAAGACAACTGTGACAAATGTTTGTCTCAGACTGTGCAATGGCTTATCTTGCGTTATTTGAAAAGTTGGCAAACAGTGCGCTCAGCAGAGAACGTGTTTTCAAAGACCGCGCTGAGAGTGAGAGCACAGAACGGCTTCTCAGTTGGTACCGCTTTCTTTGAGGACACATAGATTCATGCGATTTATAAAGGGAGGTGTTGTCACCATATATGGTTCATTGGAGGCGTTTCCGAATGCAAATGACCGTGAAGCATGGTGTTTAGGAACGTGTGGGATTTATCAACAATGATTGCTTACTCATGTGCGTAAGAACTGCGTGCGCACGTTTGATAAATACGGATTTTCTTAATTTCTAAAATAAAAAATGAATTTTTTTTTTTTCTAAATTTAATTCGTAGGACAAAATATATAGAACTTTTTCTACGCACTGTTGATAAATGAGGGCCCAGGACTTTTCCCGGTGGGCAAGTCAACTGCCCACTGTACATCTACTACTGAATGCAAAATAAAAACTTAAAGGAAGAATTCTGATAATGTCAGTATTATCAGGCACTGTAATTTAAGCAGTGTTGCATTCTGATGTAGCTGATATGTTCTGTTGTAGTGGTCGACCAATATTTTGCCAAGGCCAATATCAGTGTTAATTTTGTTGACGAATAATTTTCGTCATTTTTTTCACTGACGACAACGAGATGATATCGAACTAAAACTCTTTTTGAATGACAGAAACTATGGCGTAAATCTATTGACATTTTCGTCAACGAATAAAAACGAGACTAAAATGTTAGGGAGGGACTATTTGGGAAGAGATTCATTCAGAACGAATCTGCTGCGTGGTTCGGAGGTTAGATGCGTACAAATGAACATAAGCAGGGCTCTAGACTAACTTTTTACACTGGTTGCACTGGTTGCCTAACTTTTTTTCTTAGGTGCACCAGCACAAAAGTTAGGTGCACCCAAATTTTCGACCGCATCGCATTTAACGCCGCAGTTTTACAAGTTCTAGTCTTACCTGTGAGGCATACAGTGTAAAGGCACAATGTGGTCACCTGCCTCTTGCTGCAGAAGGGCTATGACACCCCCTTTGCTGCTCAAATTAACAGCAGCACCATCAGCACTCAGAGCAATGATTTTCTCCAGCCAGTTACTGCACTGGTCCCTCAAAGGCAAATGCTTTCTTTGAGGCAGCATAAATTCCTAATTAAACAAATAAAAACGATAATACCATTTACTTCCCAGATCAAGAGTTTATAATGCAATCTATTATTATTATTTTTTTCATTTTCAATGATAAGAATATTACATATGGTTAATGCAGTAACGAGACGGTAGGCATATTATTGACATAGGCTACATGACATGACATGACATGGCTTGGGCATGGGCATGCTCGACCTCAATGTATGGAGCCAGATCGGCCTCAAAAATAACACATTTGCAAAACAAAATTCATAAATGCACAGCACAATTTACATTTACAAAATCCGATTCGTAAATTCAAAACACAATTCATAAATACACAAGTAAAAGCATAAATATTTACCCAAATGCTCACTCAAATGCATCTTACCTAAATAAAAGTAAAATGTTTACACAAATATGTATATATAAATTTCTTGAATTAATTTCCATCACACATTTATGAATAATGGTACATGTATTTATGGATCGTTGAATCTGCATTTACAAATCATCACACATGCGTGGACTGCTTTGAATTTGTGTGCGGTATTTCTGAGACCTTCCTGACAGGTTAAGATTCATAAATATCTTTTTTTGGAGGATGTTCCGTTCAGCCAATCGCAGTGAGCTTTTAATCCACCAATCAAAACGCTCTTTACTAACTTGCTCAAGCGCTCCTCTTTGTGCCAATCACAACAGGCTTGGCCAGCTGACCATTCAGAGCAGAGTAGGCTTATGGAAGGGAGGAGTTTAAAGACATTTCGCTCAGAACTGAATCGAACGAGCCGTTTCAAAATCATGGACAAATGACTATGTGAAAATTTATATTCTGGGAAAATTACAGTGTTTTCTGACCTTAGATGCATTTAAGCCTGTTGTAGGGGACTCCAACACAATATTAAGACACTTTAAAAAACCATATGACCTGCTCTTTAAAGATTTAAATCCAAAAGCATCAATTTTTTTACAATAATAAGTGATACATTGATAATGAATTAATTTATCAGGATTGAAAATTAATCACACAGAAATAAAGCGGTATGAAATACCTACCTACTTATTCAGATCTTGTCTGTTTCTGTTTATTTGAGTCACCGGATGTGCAGTGGGTGAAAAAGTGTTGGCCGCCCTTCTGAGTTCTTTTTCTTTGCATGTTGTCACACACTTTAATGTTTCAGATCATCAAACAAATTTAAATATTATACATAGATAATGCAAGTAAATACAAAATGCTGTTTTTTTAAATGATTATTTATTTTATTAAGGTAAAAAAGCTGTCCAAACCTACGTGGCACTATGTGAAAAATTAATTGCCCCCTCTTGTTAAATCATGAAATAACTGCAATTAACCACGTTATTTTAGAAAGATGAGTTAAATTTCACTAGCCACACTCAGACCTGATTACTGCCAGACTTTTTGAATCAATAAATCACTTAAATAGAACCTGTCTGACAAAGTGAAACATGCTTAAATAGCAACACATTATGCCGTGATCTAAAGAAATTCAAGAACAGATTAGAATCAAAATAGTTGACATGTATCAGTCTGTAAAGGATTATTAAGTCATTTCTAAGGCTTTGGGACTCCTGTGAACCATGGTCAGAGCCATTATCCATAAATGGAGAATACTTGGAACAGTGGTGAACCTTCCCATGAGTGGCCGGCCTACCACAATTACTCCAAGAGCGCAATGTCGACTCATCCAGGAGGTCATTAAAAGAACCCAGAACAACATCTAAATTAACATCTAATTAATTAAGGTCAGTGTTCATGATTCAAGAATAAGAAAGAGACTGGGCAAAAATGTCATCCATGGGAGAGTTCCAAGGCAAATGCCACTGCTGACCAAAAAGAACACAAAGGCTGATCTCACATTTGCCAAAAAAATATCTTAATTATCCCCAAGAATTTGGGCAAATATTCTGTGGACCGATGAGACAAAAGTTAAACTTTTTGGAAGGCGTGTGTCCCATTACGTCTGGCGTAAAAAACTGCATTTCAGAAAAAGAACATCATACCAACAGTCAAACATGGAGGTGGTAGTGTGATGATCTGGGGCTGATTCAGCTTCAGGACCTGGACGACTTGCAGATATGATATGACGGAACCATGATTCTGCACTCTAGCAAAAATCCTGAGGAATTGGTCTGCCGTCAGTTTGGTTACCGTCAAGCTCAAGCGCACTTGGTTTATGTAGCAGGACAATGATCCCAAACGCACCAGCAAGTCCACCTCTGAATGGCTCAAGAAAACTAAATTAAGGTTTTGGAGTGGCCAAATCATAGTCCGGACTTAAATCCGATTGAGATTCTTAAACAGTCCATTCATGCTCGAAAACCCTCCAATGTGGGCTGAATTACAACAATTCTGCAAAGAAGAGTGGGCCAAAATTCCTCCACATCGATGTGAAAGACTCATTGCCAGTTATCGCTAACACTTGATTGCAGTTGTTGCTGCAATGCGTGGCACAACCAGTTATTAGATTTTAGGGGCAATTACTTTTTCACGTAGGGCCAGGCAGGTTTGAAAAGCTTTTTTCCCTTAATAAAATTATTTCAACTGAATTTTTGATTTACTTCATTATCCTTTGTGTTATAAATTATTTGATGACTGAAATTTTTAGTTTGACAAATAGGACAAACAATTTCAAAACAGAGGGGGGGCCAACACTTTTTTCAGCACCACTGGACATCACATTTAGAAATAATGTCATTTCTAATTTTTAAAAAGCTCCCGCACAAAAACATTATTAATATTTTTTTATACCAGGAGCTAACTCGCGAGACAGACTTATGACGATAAAATATGTTCTAAATAAATACCCGATTGTTGATAGAGAAATAGAAGCTGGTAGTCGATTGCTGCAAAAGCGTTTTACTTGTTTATACAATATTTACCATTTTACTTGGCGTAACGTATAATGTAACGTCATAGTCCCTTTGCAATCGCTATAAAGAGATTATCTGCTTGTATGTGATCATATCACACATCGATCAGTTATTTCAAACACTCACTGCTGTCTGACAGTGAGTTTTGAACTAAAATGAATTAAAGTCTTTAGTGCTGGTGTTATAGCTGTTAACTTTATGAAAAGATCCACGGCGCTGACGCTCTCCAGACGCAGAGAAACTCCACCTTTGTTCATAACCACTCCACTAGCCCCAGCTGGCCTGCTTTGGCCCAAGGTTTTCATCGGGCCAAAAAACCCAGGCCGTTGGCCCCGAGGAAGCACCGACAAGGCACGATCAAGCCCCGGAAGTGACAATGGAAACGCGACTGGCCCTGGCATGCACTAGCACGCCCGCTTTTGGCCCGACAGTGG
>JADLZN010005912.1:0-52871 GCA_018155175.1 Sinocyclocheilus anophthalmus
CAGGGGGGGGGGGGGGGGGGGGGGTGGGGGGGGGGGGGGGGGGGGGGGGGGGGGGGGGGGGGGGGGGGGGGGGAGGGAGGGGGGGGGGGTGGGGGGGGGGGGGGGGGGGGGGGGGGGGGGAGGGGGGGGGGGGGGGGGGGGGGGGGGGGGGGGGGGGGGGGGGGGGGGGGGGGGGGGGGGGGGGGGGGGGGGGGGGGGGGAGGGGGGGGGGGGGGGGGGGGGGGGGGGGGGGGGGGGGGGGGGGGGCGGGGGGGGGGGGGGGGGGGGGGGGGGGGGGGGGGGGGGGGGGGGGGGGGGGGGGGGGGGGGGGGGGGGGGGGGGGTCCCGGGGCGCAAGCCGAAAGAACAAAACCAAAGAAAACAGCCCCCAAAGGAGGGAAGGGACCAACAGGGGGCAGGGACAGACCCGCCCACCCGGGGGGGGGGCACCGCAAGGGAACGGAAGAAGGGCCAGGAAGACCCGCTACGGCCAGCAAAGGCGCGCGGAAGGGCAGGAGGGGTCGGGAGCGCGGGGAGGCCGACGGGGGTGAAGGATGGAAGACCAGGGGGGACCACGCACCCGGAACATGGCAAATGAAAACAAACATGAACTGGAAATCTTCTGTGCTATTCATAGAGAACACTAGACTACGTGACCAGGCTGGTGGGGAATCCAGGAGGAGGAGGAGATGAAAGGCAGCTGTGCAAGAGGGAGAGAGGTCGTTTCCTGCACCACCCCTCGGTGGGGGTCTTGACATGCCAGTTATATGTCGGTTCTCAGGAGATCAAATAATCTGATTTCTTAATCCGTACAGTTATTTGGAGTACGACCTTCCGCAGACAGGGCCGGACCGGGCGTGACCCCCAAAGTGCAGCCATGGCGACAGGATTATGGGACTGACGTGCTCACAACATAACCAGACTTTACAACATAACCAAGACGGTCCCTTTCAGTCCTCACCTGGACGGGTCACGTGGGATCTCTACCAAAGCACCATGGATGCTGCCCCTTCCAGTGTACTGTGCGAGACTCCTGTGCCCCCTTTTTGGAGTAGGCCCGGGGCTCACAACAAGAAGACCAGCACTACTCACTCAGTGAGATTGGATAACACTGGTAAAACGTACCCGTACCACTTGGAACAAGAACGTTGCGGAAGCCCCATACTTCCAGAAGGAGGTTTCGGAAGCACGCCTTAATCATACATAGCCATCCGTTTACGGTGCAATGGAGATTAAGGTGAATTATCACCTCTTGAAATGGGCAGAAAGTCTGCCGGGAACAAGCCTCTGAGGCTAGCGGTGTAATCTTTACACATCTGGATCCACTTAGTCCACTATTGTAACCCAGCCCTCTACTGTTCCACGGTTCATTGGTAAGGGCCTGGCGCTGGACTCTTCCGCCACTCTGCTGCCGAGGGATTGATGAGCGTTGACAGGGTCCACATACGGACACTCTGTAGCATTTTTTAGCGAAGCCAACACTAAACCTGGGGGCCTCTCATGCCTCTACCTGTTGAATGTGAAACACATAGATACCGGCTTCCACACGGAGTCGATATAGTCGAGCGAACTTGTGGTGGGTTGCCCACCCGACAGCTCGGACAAAGAACGGTCAGCAGGCGCCACAAAGCCAGCACCGAGGATGGCAACACTTTTGTAGATGATCTCGCACCGGAGCGGGCAGCACACCTCTTTGAGCCGAAAGCCAAAGATGGCTTCCATCAGGGGGGGGGGGGGGGGGGGGGGGGAGGGGGGGGGGGGGGGGGCGGGGGGGGGTCAGGTGCTTAAGATTGGCTCTGCTACCCTTCTGCTGGCCTCCGTAACAGACAAAAAGCTGGTCTGAGGACCTAAAGCTTTGTATCCGGTCTACTTAATCCATCTCATGCTGTAGCTGGACAAAGCAAAGTTCGGAGGCTGGGCCTGCGTTCTCTCTGGGCAGCAATTGCACGGTTAACTACCTGATCCTGAGAGGCGTAGTAGAACCATGGCCCATAGCCGGCTATGTTGCCTCAGGCAATGACCTGTGATTACCGGCCCAAACTGGGGTTAGCAGATCGTCGCCGAAAATGCGTGGCTCATGTCCCCTACGTCCTCTTGATGGAGGCCAGTTGTAAGTCCAGCATCGCTGCAAACTGACTACAAAGCCCAAATGGCCCTGCTGTTTGCTTTTAGCACTAGAGATCAGTTCCCCAGAGGGGATAGAGTGTGGCTGGGAGGATTTAACCTCTCGCCCCCCCCCCTTCAAGGAACCCTGTGTCCTGGTCATGCTTCCCGACCGTTTCCGTCCATGGGTCCATGAATTACACAATCACAGCAACAGAGACTTTGTTGTCAGGTGAGGGGCAGTCTTGCGCTCCAACCCTAGTGTCGCAAAAGGTGAAGTAGACCCGATCGTGGGAGATCCGGGGTCTTCTCGGTGAGAACACAACTCTGCTGAAGATGTTTCCACTTCAGGCGTAAGTGTGATCTAAGTGGAGGTTCTGTACTGACAGTGCTCTTGCGATGGATGGTGGTCAACTACCTGTCCTGCAGTACGGTTCCATGCCAGAACCTCCCGCATCCCACAGGGACCATACCATTGAAGTACCCAGTCTTGACTGTCGGGTGCCTACAGGGCTGCCTCCGTCTCGAGTCAAGATCAGTGGACCGAAGAGGGTTTTCTGAGTGTGCAGTGGCCACGCTTCCCTGCTTCACCGGTGTGGGGCAGAGGGTTCGGGAGTGGGCCTTTGGATGACGCTCTTGTTAGCTCTGCCTGCTGGCAAGAGAGAGGATGAGTGTGGTCCAGTGTTGCCGTCGCCGGACTGCTCCATGCCCTCTTGGGACCCAGGACAGAACAAACTGCTCTGCCGTGTCGAGATTTTTGGACACCAACTCCTGGACCAAAATTGTGGACATCGCACGACCCAGAGAACTTGCAGTGACTGTTGTCCCGCGAGGTTAGTTGTGGTTCGGAGCTCTTTCAGAACTTCCGGATCGTGACCACCCTCGTGCAGGTCCATCAGTGCCTTAGCCTCAGAACCTGCAGTCTAAACATAGCTGTAGCGGAGGCGCTTCCTCCAACAGGCAACATAAGCACGACAGGACAGACCAGAGGAGCACTTACAACCGGAGGGGACACCTGTTTGCCGTGCTGTTGTAGGCGGCTATCAGACCACCTACAGCGCAACCGCCACTCCACCGGGGGACCCCCGTACTCCCTAGCTGCCCCACTGTCGAGAGTGGGGGAGGGGTAGGAGGAGTTAGCCAGTCATTTCCGGCAGAAAAAGGGCTTCCAGGAGCCGGGACGCCCCTCATCACATCAGAATGGCACCGGGGCGCTGAGACCTAGTGCGGACCACCCCGAAGAACCAGTTGTCCAACCTTGAGGGCTCGGTGCACGATGGAGGTCTCCACTCGAGCCATACCCTCACGGCGGCCCGGGAAAGCACTGCCGTCATTTCTGAATCCGTTTCACCCTCCGATGTAGCGATCGACATCCGATCGTCGGGAGGAGCGCCGAAGGATACTGCTGGTACGCTCTTTGAAGAGGGCCCAGCGTGTTCCTTTGGCAGCTCAACTGGTTGCGGAGTGCAAGGGGAGCGATGGTCCCCCGAGGGTTGGTTCCCTGTATGGTATGGACCATCACTGTGACCCTTAGACCACCCGTGCTACTGCCTGAACTAGCCCCCTCCTGGACTGGCGTCATGACGCAACTAGGTCAGGCAGAGGCAACGTAGTGCTCTGCCCCTTTTGAGGAAACGAGCTGGCCCGCAATGTCTTCTTTCCGTCAATGATAACACACTCAACACAATGCCACCTCAGCGTGCTTAAATGCCCAGACATTGAGGCAGCGATCGGTGACCATCATCTGATACCGGTTACGACCACTATCCCACAACCTCATGGGTGAAAAGTTCTTTGTCTGTATCAATGACGCCCGGTCGTCCTCAAAAAGACGCACCCGAGAATGCTTTTTTAGGGAAAAAATATCTTTCAGTGTGCTGAAGCGCAAAGGGGAGATGGCCGCCTGCAATACAAACAGGGGGTAGTGCAGCCTGATGTATGCAACCCACTCGACACGGGAAACCACCACCGCTGAAGCGACGTCCGCCAACACGAAGAGCGCCAAGAGTGCACCAAAGAGTATTTTCATTCTTCTCCTCAGTCAGATCAGGAACAAAACGATGTGATTGCTCGACGAAAAGCGGTATGCGTTGCCCCGGCCTCGCCTTTTTATTGCTTCACAGGCTGTGATCAGCGGCAGCTGGATGCAATCATAGCATGCCAACTGTTATTGGCTTGTTTAGTTTACACTCAAAGTGGATTGGACTCTCTAAGCGAGATCCCAATTCGTCGGTCACCGACGTGACATCAAGAGTAACCAACTGAAAGTGAATCACATTTACTCTTTTAGTCAATCAACTGCTTGGTAAGTAACATTTAATGAATATTCAGGAATTTCCTCTCTCTAAACCTTCATAATGGTATTTCATAATCAACTGATCACATATAAACAATTGGGCACACACATATATTTATCATTCTATTCATTTTGATGCATTTCTCATTATTTGCTTGGTCAGCTGCCTCTTGTAATCAACACCTAAAAGTTTGTTCCTAAACCCAATTTATGAAGCATGAAAGGCCTTTGTTGATGAAAATATTGTTCCAAAAGGTCATCATGCTGCATTCAAAAGTACCTCATTTTGGCAGCATCTAATACAGCATTTCATGCTGTAACGGGGCAAACGAGACGTGAGACGTGTGGATCCAAATGCAAAACTTTATTTCCAATACGGGCACATAACAGGCATGGGTCCAACAATGGCAAACAGGTACAACACAGGCAGGACAAAGAGTAATCCAAGGACAAGCGTGGGTCTTTGATAGGCGACATTAATCCAGAGGGCTTGACAAAAGGGGTAATTTGTGATACACAGGCAAAGATCTTCACACAGGAAAACAGGCAAGGCAAGGCAAGACTAGACTAAACTATGAACTATGACAGACCGAACTGCTCCGTAAAGTAGCTGCTAGAAGAGTGATAAATGCTAAACAATACTCGGCCTTGAATGGTGGTATGAGACGGATTTATATAGTGTGTGTTATTAGTAACTTTCAGGTGAGCATGTGATTGGTTACAGCTGTGTGCAATCAGGCAACTTGGCGATGGAGAGAGTGAGGTATAGTGTAACAGTCTGTGTAGTTTTCGAGTAGTGATCGGTTGACCTCTGGTGTGAGTGACCGGATCATGACATATTCCCCCCCCCCCCAGAAGTGGCTTCCAGACGCCCTATCTCAATATAATCCGGAGGTCTGTGGAGTCGAGGCGACAGGGAGGGAAGGTACCGGAGACTGGGGCAGAGTAGGTACCCAGGCTGACGGCGAAGCAGGAACCAGGACAGATCCGGCAGTATGGTGGAACTGAGACCACCACGACAGAGCAGCGAGCGAGAATCACCAGAGCCAGACAGCATACCACCACGGTGGAGCAGGCAGAGCAGAAGACCACCATGGCAGAGCCTGGGAACTAGGGAAAACTGAGACACAAGAAACAGACAGAGCATATACGGTCTCAAGGACTGAGGCAGGAAGCACACCAAGTTCAACAATATTTTCCCTGGTGACAACTGAATGGGCAGACAGTTCCAAATCTGGCTTATTGACTTAAACTGGACAAGAAGACAGTTCACAGACAGATTCATAGGTTGATATAGGATAGGCTGACAGTTCAAAATTGGGTGTAGTACTGAAACTGACTGTGACATTTCAGTGACTGAACGGACAAAGTACAATTCACCCTCACTATCCATTACTTGAAACTGACAGACAGTTGGTTCAAATCAGACCCTTGACTGAAACTGGAGACCGATAGATCCAGATTGTATACACTTGGGGAAACAGAACAGGCAGATAGTTCCTGGATGGTCTCTATGAGTGTAAACATGGTGACGTAAGACAGTGGGTCATTGATAAGTTGCTGGGCTTTTGGGCTGTGACAGAGTTCACAATCAACCCCCATGGCTGGTTCAGAAAAAGACAAGAGTTCAGAGATGGCCTCCTCGGCCGGTTCAGAGCAGAATAAAAGTTCATAAATGGCCTCCGTAGCCTTGACAGTACAGGACGAGGATTCACAGACGGTCTCTATAGCCGTGACAGGACAGGCAGAGAGATGACATACGGCCTCCATAGCCGTGACAGGACAGTCAAAGAGTTCAGAAGCGGACTCCATATCATGACAGACAGGTCATGATCGTAGACACTCCATAGCCGTGACAGGACAGGCAGAGAGTTCACAGATGGCCTCCATAGCCATGACAGGACAGGACGAGGATTCGCAGACAGCCTCCATAGCCGTGACAGGACAGGCAAAGAGTTCACAGACGGCCTCCATAGCCATGACAGGACAGACAAAGAGTTCACAGACGGCCTCCATAGCAGTGACAGGACAGGCAGAGTTCAACGACTGCTCCATAGCCGCTACAGGACAGGCAGAGAGTTCACATACAGCCTCCATAGCCGTGATAGGACAGCCAGAGAGTTCATAGATGGATACCACTGACACATCTGAAGGTTCTGCAGCGGATGCCGCCACCTCTGGAGGTTCTACAGTAGTAACATCAGGAAACAGGTAGAGTTCATTAACATTCTCCTTAGCTGGACAGGGACAACGTTCATCAACGGTTCCTTTGACCGCGACATGACAGGCTGAAGGTGCATTGCTGGGCGCCACCACCGCACAAGGAGCTGAAGCGAGCACCATAAATTCACTGAAATAAATAAATAAATTTTCACAGAAGAAAGACTGTAAAATTATATTTTAAAAAACTGGTTAACTGTTTACAGTTTTTTTTTTTACCATTAAACTTTATTTAATTTTGTAAAATTAAGACAAATTTATGGTTTTTGGAAGTAATTATGAACTATATACATTTCCAGTAAATAACAATAAAATACATTCCCAGAAGCCTGTGTGACATCGCATATGTTTATTATGGGGGTTATTATTACATTGTAAAGAAAAAAAATAAAAATAAATGAATACATAATAAATATACACAGTTATAAATATAGTTATTTTTGTAATTTGATATAAATATACAGGAATTAATGTGCAATCTAAATATGCAATGTGTCACAGTATTTATTTACTATTTTCCTAATTAATTCTGTTCAGTTGCTTTGACACAATCTGTATTGTTAAAAGCGTTACCTAAATAAAGGTGACTTGACTTGACTTGACTTACTGTGAATTCAAGTGAAGCCAGGATATTATTACACAGGCCATGAATTAAAAAAGAAAAAGAAGAAACAGAAATCCAGAATTTTATGACTCACGATCATGTACATACTTTTTTTTAACATTGTGAAATTTACTTTGTTTGTGATTCATTATTTATTACAACTCTTGAAAGCAATTACTGACCTGTATTACAATAAGAGTACTCTGCAGACATTGTAAACATGATTTCCACGTGAATAAAATACAGAGAAATAAATCAAATGAAAGAAATTTGCAGAAATACATGGTGCTTGAAATGGCATGCAGTTTGGATTATGTGGAAGAACAGGCTGTGATATACTGTAGAAGAGAGCTGTCTAACCAGAGATGTAAAGTATTGGATTAAATGTAATTATTTACTGTACTTGAGTATCTTTTCGGATACTTTGTAGTTGTACTGAGTATCAAAGACATTAGCAACTTTTACTCTTTAGCTGCACAAATTTTCGTCTGAAATTGGTAATCTGTACTCTGTTGACTCCCACCTTTCCCATTCTGAAATACGTGCTTTGTGCAGGTAGCACAGTTAACATTGTTCACTTTCCACTTGTTAATTCCGCTCTTATAGCTCCTTTTTCTCTGGCAGGCAGACAGTATTTCTGCTACCAAGAAACACAGTAACTGCGCTATTACCGGTCCCTTGAAAGGACTGCAATCTTTGCGTTTTTGGGGCCTACTAACCCAACTTTTGCAACAAAAAGCTACGTTAATGTTATTCAATTCCTTAAGCAATAGTTGTGACATCGCAGTTTTGTGGTTATACCGGTGTCGTTGAGAGAATAAAATTTAATTTAGTGCCCCATACCAACTTGTGGGCCGTTGTTTTTCTCCGCACTTATAAAAGAGACGGAGGCCGGAATTGGCAGCAGAGGTGCCACCCTTCATTCCACTAGCTGATAGGACAAAAAGAATCTAGGGAGAATCCCACAAGAGGATCACACTCTCGCATAAAAGTGCACATTCTGTCCTCTCTGAATCGGTTTGTAAAGAAGTTAGTTGTCTCTTGAGAAGCGACTCTTACTCGCATGCTCGCTGGCTCTCCTCGTTGCGTAACTCTGTCGTTACGTCTAGATCACCCATCATCCCTTTTCAGCTTTCATCTTCGCTGCCTGTACTATTGCTGGAGAGGATATCCCGCAACGGGGGGCAAGGAACAGAGGCAAAGACGGGTGATCTCGGGAGTCAGTCCACAAGGTGTTTCAGCACACCCAGGTCGGCCATTCCGGGTCCCCGTCGTGTCGGTTCGCGCCCATTCCGCCGATTCGATCGCCAGCGAACAAGAAGGTTGGGGGGCTGGCCTGGGCACCGAAGTATATTCAACTTCGCCCTAGCTCCCCGATGAGGTGTTTTGCGTAGGGTCTAAGCAGATCGACCACGGGGTGAGGCGCGGCATGGCGAGCCTATGGCGCCCTCCTAGTGTAAATGCGCGGACGAAGCACGCCGAATACGGGCCCGGGCGGTGTGGTTGGGATCATTGTCATGCTGAAAGACACAGCCACATTTCAGCTGCGGTTACACGGATACCGGTATACGGTGCGTTCCACTATTGCAGAAAAACATCCTAGCCAAGCATGAACAAAAAAAAATGGTTCCAGCGCCATGCTTCACAGGTAAGCATGGTGTGTCGTTGAGCAACTCAGCAGGCGTTCTCCCCACCACAAGTGTGAGGTGACCACACCATGAAGTTTCGATTGGGGGTGCAGTCGGACCATATGACAGCTCCCACCCTCGCTCTGGATCCGCCAATTCTCTCCTAGCAAACTTCGAATCGGCCTGACATTTAAAAACAAAACTGGCTTCAGCATGGCGCACAACTTAAGTATACTGGCACGTGCGCGGCGGTATTGAGTTCCCGGAGCGAGCGCAGTGGGTGTGGGACTGTAATGGTAGGTCCCGCTTTTCTTCGGTACGGTGTGGTCCCAGCTCTCAGCCAGCTTCATCTCCCCTCCCGAGTTCGAATTTAATTCTCCCGCTCCCAAAAATAAAAAAGAGTTTGCTGTCTGGGATTTTTGCTCAAGTTCTTGTGATCGTTTTGACACCACGGGGTGAGCTGTACATTGCTTGGAGCCGCCTAGTCAGAGGGAGTGATCAGTGTCTTGGTAGTGCTAAATCCATATTTCTAATAATGCCCCACATAATATATTCTATCACCCCGAGCTTGCTTACCATATTGCAATTCAGTCTTCGCCCAGCCTGGTGCAGGTCACAATTTAGTTTCTGGTGTCCATTTGACAGGCTCTTTGTCGGGGCCATGGTGGAGTTTGGAGTTGACGTTTGAGTTGTGGACGAATTTCTTTTAATTGTAGACTGAGATACAGTTTCAAACAGATACCATTAATACAGGTAACGAGTGGAGGACAGAGGGGCCTCTTAAAGAAGAAGTTACAGGTCTTTGAGGGCCATAAATCTTGCTTGTTTGTAGGTGATCAAATACTTATTTTACAGAGGAATTTTCCAATTAATTCTTTAAAATCCTACAATGTGATTTTCTGGATTTTTTTTGCTCATTTTCCCTCATTGTTTGGGGTCTCTCATGGCGTGATGTATAACTAATGATGAAATTACGGACACTCTCGCACTAATTTTAAGTAGGCTAACGGTTGGGCACAATGTGGTGGTGGACTAAATACTTTTTTGCCCCACTGTATATGACATAGGAACATGACTGCAGCCAGCAAGAGGCCGAAACCACACATCGCCAGTGGCAATAAGGCATTCGTCGTTATTAAGTTAAGCACTAACATTATTTTATTATAGTCCATTATCCTGTAAACGAGCCCTTCAGTTTTAAACTATCATTTTTTTTTTATGTTTGAGGTGTTTCATTTTATTTTGTTTGAGAAAATACGTTGTATTGCGCAATCTCCCCCACTAATCACCTCTATTTCTGTTTATATGTTTTCATGCTCTCTGGTCTGTTTGCCCGTGGACTTTTATAAATCACTTCAAAACGTCTCCTGTGGTGTTGTGTAGTCATTATTGCAGATCCGTTTGGTTCAATATGGTTCTCCCCTTGATGTAGCCTCCCCCGTGTGGTCCTAAATGCTTGTTTAATCTGTTAGGCACCCCTGTATTCATAATATAATTAACCTTTCGTTTTTCTTTAGGGGTTCCCTTGTGAGTTTTATTGTGCTAATGATAATGGTTGTGATTTTTTTGCCAGTCCATGGTCTTTTCTTTGGTTCCCTTATGAAATTTCATTTGGGGGCTTATTGTATTGCTCCTAGTTCTTCCTTTAAATACCTGCAACATAAGATCCGTGTCCTCTGGCCTGTTTTACCGCAGCTTCGCCACACGTCAGAGTTTTTGCACTGGCATGTCTCTAAGTTACGTAGGTGCAATCTTTGAGGCTATAGTGTTAGTATACAAAAGACATTAATCGCTGTTTAAAATCATATACTCTAGGACTTTACCTCACGTTGTTATTGAAGTGGTGACCGTAATTTGACCTTGTAGTGGGAGGTAATGGGCACGTAAGGGGTAGCTAGTAACTTTTACTCAGTGAATATGTTTTATTACTCTTGTACACCTCTGGTCTGAACATATGCCTTGAACCTGTCCTAGGTAAATCAATGTGAGTGAATAACGCTAACCTGAGCCTTATGGCCCCTGCTTCTAATCTATTAGAGAAGTGTCCTGTGAAATGAAAACGGACAAGGTGGTTGCTCATGAACACTTCCATTCTACACATCTGTGCCAAAGATTATCACAAGAAATCCGACCAGTATGGTCCATAAGCAGAGAGCCGGATCATAAGCTACTGTATCTTGGCTCTATCTAAGAGCGCCCTGAAAGAGCAGACAGAAGCCCTCTGTAGTCTGAATATTAACCTGGAAAAAAAGCACGGGCGAAACTCCGATCATGGGGCTTACATGAAAATCAATCATAAAAATGTGTTCAACACAGAATAATCACAATATTATTTTTAATAGTACACTCAATTCAACTTTGTATAATTAGTTTTTTTTTGTAGGTTCTAAAAGAAGACTATTCTCTAACCAAGCTGCAGGTTATTGTCCAATATAGAGTAAAAACATTAACTAAATTATGAAGAATATATCTGATGCTTTTTTTCATAAAATGTTCTATGTAAATATTATAGTAAAATTTAATTTTATTCTGTGAATCAAACTGAATTTTTAGCATCATTATTACAGCAGTCTCAGATAGTACATGATCCTTCAGAAATCATTTGATATGCTGATTTGCTGCTCAATTATCAATTATTATTGTTGGTCAATTATTAATAATCATTATTTTAATGTTATTTTCCTTAAGTTTTTGTGGAAACTGTGATACAAGTTTTCTTCTCTTAATTGTTTTGAATATAGAAAAAAAAATAAAAAATAACAAAGAGCATGTATAGGAATGGTTTTACTGTACTTAGTATGGTCAAATTAAACACGGGGTCTTTTCTCTAAATATTAGGGTTGTAAAATGGCATATTCGGCGTAAGTATGTGTTTCCCGAGAGTAACCGGTGTGACTCCTTTTCAAATCACTTAAAAACTATAGTTTAAGTGGAGCCATCATATATCAGAAGAATTGATAGTACGTGCTGCATCGGTCGAGTCTGTGGAGTGGCGTTTTCAAAAATGTCTACCGTCAAACCAGTTTACTACCATCGTGGTGTACATCATACATCCCAATACTCATTTTTCTTGCCTTGGATCGAACTCATAATTGTTGTACTACCAGCCTAGATGCCTAAGCATTAGATCAGAAGCACCACATCTGTAGTCACCAATCACTGATTGATGCTAAACTGCTACATCATGTGTAGATCATAACATTACTAAAGAACAGAGCGGTTTCTCACAAGAAACTATACAAGCATCAACGAACATCATTGAATGTTTATTGACTCACAGGTCCGATAATGTCATTTTCTTCGATAAAATATATGCCAGTCCCAAAGGTGATGACGAATCTGCCTGCGGTCATGATCATCAGAGTCCGGCCAGTTAGTCCGTTTTAATTGTAATTCTTTGCAAAATCAGTGCTGCTGCGGGGCAACAAAAAAGCAAAGAAAGGGAAAAGGAAAAAAAAGAAGGGAGAACGAAAAAAAAAAGACACCTTTCCAAGTTTGGTCTAAGAAATTGCATGTCGCTGGGTTTTAACTTGAGAAAAAACACTATAAAAAAACACACCTTCTGATTGCGCTTATGGCATGAGGTATAAAAACAGTAATTACATATGCAACCATATAGGGCTCATAACATGTTGAGGCTTTTGCCTGAAAAACTGTCCTTTTTAAACTCATTAGGCAAGTCATGCATGTAGCATTCCATCTGCATAAGGAACAGAAAAATAATTGCTTCCTTGATATGTTGGGTTTTGGTAATGAATTATTAAAGATCACAAATATCCAGTTCCACTTTGGTTTCATGTCTTGTCACCACAGTCAATGCCTCAGTCAATATTTCTGCCCATGGAAAGAGCTTAACAGGAAACGACGGCTGCTTTGAGGAATACTATTTTGAAATAAAAAATGATTTGAGAAATTACTTTGAAACTGGGAGGGAATTAATCTCCCGGGACTCTTGCATTCATCTACATTCAGAAGGATATATCAAGTCAATGCAAAAGCACATGCATGTGATACAGCTTGACTGCATGCCAATTACATATGAATATGTGGAAGGGAGCTCTTATACTTTTATGTAAAATTCATTTATTGATACCAAGCAAAAGTATTTTTTCCTTGTTTTCTTAGAGTAGCTTTGTCGTCAGTCTGTCTGCGTTATAATAATTCGTTCTGATGGGGTTTTAATGAGCAAAAAACATAATAAGCTGTAGAAGCGACTATTCGGTGCTTGCAGTGTTTACAGACAATGGAATTGGGTTGATGCCCAGAGGAGCAACATTAATACCACAAGAAAGGTCGAAAGGTCTTATGTCGCTTGAGATAATGTGCGTAGGCCACGAGTCTGGCTACAACATTCCCTCATAAGTCTTTGACAAAGTCAAACAGGCTTTTTGCAGACTATGAAGGTACAAAAGTACAACCGAGCATTGTTTAAAAAAAAATGCTATGTATTTGTGTTTTGTTTAAGCATAGCGCGTTATTCTATTTAGGCAAACATGAATTGAACACATGCAAACAGTCCAGGGGGTCCATGCGATGCGTATATTTATATAATTTGCAGCTATTTTTTCTATATCCGTGCAAGGCCTAGCCAAGGCGATAATATTACCAGGTCCCAATCCCTCACCCTGACAAGGCTGTGTCATTACAAGCGAAATATTTTAATAGTCCAAATTGTAAAATTTAATTGTGAAGACAAACTGTATGAGCAACGAATTTAAACTAGGTGCAGTGGACAGATTGATAGTCTTTTCATTTTTACTTTGTCAGTGAAGAAAAGTAAAGAAAAACCCCACAATGTGGTTCAATTATATGCAGAATCAAGTCATACATTTCATTTTAAAACATCTGTAAGTTGTGGGACAACAAACTATACATACAGTGGGTACAGAAAGTATCAGACCCCCTTAAATTTTTCACTCTTTGTTAATATTGCAGCCATTTGCTAAAATCTTGAAAGTTAATTTTTTTCCTCATTAAAGGTACAACACAGCGACCCCATATTGGACGAGAAAACACAGTAATTGGTTGAACATTTTGCAGATTTTATTAAAAAGGAAAACGGATAATCAAGGTCACAAAATGGGTCCTAGAGTATAAAATGCAGGGACCCTATTGCTGGGTGCCCCTCATATATTTAAGTCAGGTGCGGTCCATTTCTTCTGCGTCATCCTTGAGATGGTTTCTAACACCTCATTTGAGTCCAGCTTGGTTGATAATATGACGGCTGTGGACTGTTGATATGTAAAGGAACCACAAGACACCTGTCTATGTAAGACCTTACAGCTTACAGTGCATGTCAGTGCAAATGAGAATCATGAGGTCAAAGGTACTGCCTGAAGAGCTCAGAGACAGAAATGTGGCAAGGCACAGATCTGGCCAAGGTTACAAAAAATGTCTGCTGCACTTAAGGTTCATAAGAGCACAGTGGCCTCCATAATCCTTAATGGAAGACGTTTGGGACGACCATACCCCTGCCTATAACGCTTGCCGCTGTCCAAACTGACTAATCAACGGGACGCAGAGGCCATTAATATAGCGAGGAAAGGAAACCCAAAGATCACGAGTGGGGCTGAGCCTCCAGAGATGCTTTCGGAGAGATATGGGCAGAAAGTTTGTAGAAAGTCAACCTCACTGCAAGCCCTCCACATAAATTCCGGGGACTGATATGATGGCAGAGTGAGCCCGACGAAGCATCTCATCATGCCGACGCCAGTGAAAGGCCCGCATGGAGTTTGCTAAACAATACCTAAGTTGACTCCCACGAATGGGAGAAATACTATTCTCTGGTCTGATGAACCAGATGAGTAGAACTTAATTGGCCTTAATTCATAAGCGGTAGTATTGGGAAAACCCATCCCTGAGAACTCATACACAACTGGTCACAATACAGTCCAACAATGAAGCATTGTTGGTGTGTAGCAGCTTGCTGTGGGGGATGTTGTTTTTTCAGCTTCCGAAAAGGACAAGGACGACTGGTTGCAATCGAGGGAAAATGAATGCGGCCAAGTACAGGGATATCCTGGATTAAAACCTTCTCCAGAGTGCTCAGGACATCAGACTGGGCGAAGGTTTACCTTCCAACAGGACAATGACCCTAATCACACAGCTAAAATAACGAAGGAGTGTTTTCACAACAACTCTGTGACTGTTCTTGAGTGGCCCAGCCAGAGCCCTGACTTAAACCCAATTGAGCATTTCTGGAGAGACTTAAAAATGGCTGTCAACCAACGTTTACCATCTAACCTGACATAACTGGAGAGGATCTGCAATGAGGAATGGCAGAGGATCACCAAATCCAGGTTTGAAAAACTTGTTGCATCTTTCCCAAAGACTCATGGCTGTATTAGATCAAAAGTGTGCTTCTACTAAATACTGAGCAAAGTGTTTGAATACTTAGGACCATGTGATATTTTTGTTTTTCTTTTTTAATAAATCTGCAGAAATGTCAACAATTCTGTTTTTTTCTGTAAATATGGGGTGCTGTGTTTACATTAATGAGGAAAAAAAAATAACTTAAATTATTTTAGCAAGTGGCTGCAATATCACAAAGAGTGAAATATTTAAGGGGTTCTGAATACTTTCCGTACCCACTGTATAGTGGTATCTTTTAGAAACACTTTACTTTACGACGGCACGCAGGAAAGCAATGCAATTAAGTTTACTACAAAGACAACTGCTTTGTTAATAGTTGCTTGGCCCTTCACATTGACAGTTACGAATCACATTATATGAATCACATCAATATATTTATGGCAAAATTAGTCAAGTTTATTAGTTTGCATTCCTGATTATTTTTCTCAGCTGTTTAACATTTCTATAATAAAACAGCTGACAAATATGAAATGTTTGGCTACTTCTTATCTTGCACGTTATGGCCGCTTACTGAAGTGTCGCGTTGAAATTTGCGCTATGCAGCTTCTGTGAACATAAAGCCCGCCTACTTTGATTTGTGTCATCTCACTAGTTTGTCTTGACAAGCGATGACTGTCACCAGTAACAGCCCTGCTGGCTGAGGCAACGTCGGATGATGAGGTCAGTTTTAAACTCTTGGTGCTGTGCAATAACTGTTTGCAGCACCCCCGAAATAAGTTAATACTATATATATTAGGCAATTATTTCACAAGTCCCCTAGAACAATGACCTCGTAACTGTCGACGGCCATGGGTACGTGGAGAGCATAATATGTCATGTGTTGAATAAACTGTGCTCAATAACATGGTTCAGATCATATTTTCTCCAAAAATCAAAAGGAAGAATTATTTTTTGGGCTTTTGCAATTACTCCTATTGTAGTAGTTTGTTATTTTGTTGTGGTTTTTTCTAATTTAAACTTAGTTATTATTTTTTTTTTTTTACATGTGGATATTCTTTTATTTAAAGGGGTCATGCCATTTATTTATTTGTTTTGTTTAATGTTCCCTGAGATGTAACTATAACTTATATTATTATTATTAATTATCCATTATCATCATATTATTATTATTTTTTTTGACGAAAAACTTCCAAATTTATTGATTTATATAATTTCCCACAATGTTTCTATCCTCATGCCTGCAACAGTCGTTTTGTGGATATTTTCCTTCAAGAGGTTCAATGTAAACCGTCCCACTTTGTTATGTGAGAGACGTGGACATCCATTACTGTATTACCACCATTAAACCATTTTAAAAATAGTTTTTTACTACTAATATGTTACTGACCGTTTGCGGACGTTAATTGTTGGGGGTTGCAGAACAGTGTTGGGCACAGCGCTGGGGAGTCTTTGAAAAAAACAAATATTGGCAAAACCAGACATCATACTGTGATTTTGTTCCAAAACAGTCAATGGTGAAATTGTATTGAACAAACACACTTAAATCGCACGTGACTGGAAGTGTGACGTTTCGCTAAAATCAACTGACTCCTTTTTGCTCTGACTTTAGGATCCTTCGGCAGCATATCAGCCAAACATTTGTTTTGTGACAGCCAGGAACATCAGCTTCCTGCATCACACTCTTATTGTAAACAACTAATAATCCGCAGACCCCTGCGCTGGCCAATCTGCTGTAACACGCTGGTGGTGTGTGACAACGATGCAAGTGATGCAAAAGTTGTCCTTGTCTTGCTCCCTGGAGGCGGTCATGGATTCAACGACGTTGCCCAGGTGATGGGTCACCTTGGAGGCCGTTTTCTGAGGGTTATTACATACATGATTTTTTTATTGTTAATGAGGACATTTTAAGGTATGAAACTTGCGGGATGTATTAAGCATACAAAAACCTCTTCTACATCAAAAGATCAAGGGAAATTTGGTTTCTCATGTCATGACCCCTTTAAAATATTAACTGATACAATGCTATTTATAATCAATAATCCTAGAGCAACATCATATATATATTATATAGAAATATATAAGAGTATTTTAAATATATAGTTATATAATTATATATTCTAAAGTGTAGAATTGTTTATAAATATGACGCATGCTCAACTGGACTTGTAATGCCTGTCAAATTTAATTTGCTATTGTAAACTAATAGAGCAGTGGTGTGAAAATGTGTTGGCCCCCTTTCTATTTTTTTGCATGTTTGTCCAACTTTAATGTTTCAGATCATTAAACAAATTTAAATATTAGTAAAAGATAACAAGTGAACACAACATGCTGTTTTTAAATGAAGGTTTTTATTATTTAGGGAAAACTAAATCCAAAACTACATGTCCCTGTGTGAAAAAGTGTTTGCCCCCAAAACCTAATAACTGGTTGGGCCACCCATAGCAGCAACAACTGCAATCAAGCATATGCGATAACTTGCAATGAGTCTGTTAAAGCGCTGTGGAGGAATTTTGGTCCACACATCTATGCAGAAATGTTGTAATTCAGCCACATTGAGGGTTTTCGAGCATGAACCGCCTTCTTAAGGTCATGCCACAGCATCTCAATATGATTCAGGTCAGGACTTTGACTAGGCAACTCCAAAGTCTTCATTTTGTTTTTCTTCAGAGGTGGACTTGCTGGTGTGTTCTGGATCATTGTCCTGCTGCAGAACCCAAGTTAGCTTCAGCTTGAGGTCACCGAAACAGATGGCCGGACATTCTCCTTCAGGATTTTTTGGTGAACAGCAGTATTCATGGTTCCATTTATCACAGCAATTTTTCCAGGTCCTGAAGCAGCAAAACAGTCCCCAGACCATCACACTACCACCACCCCTATTTTTTACTGTTGGTATGATGTTCTTTTTTTGAAATGCAGTGTTACTTTTATGCCAAACGTAATGGGACACACACCTTCCCAAAAGTTCAACTTTTGTCTCATCAGTCCACATAATATTTGCCCAAAAGTCTTGGTCATCATATGTTTTGCGGCAATACTGATATGTACCTTAGGTCTCTGGCATGCAGACCATTTTTGCCCAGTCTCTTTCTTATGGTGGAGTCATGAACACTGACCTTAACTGAGGCCAGTGAGGCCTGCAGTTCTTTGGATGTTGTTGTGGGGTCTTTTGTGACCTCTTGATGAGTCGTCGCTGTGCTCTTGGGGCAATTTTCGGTCGGCCGGCCACTCCTGGGAAGGTTCACCACTGTTCCATGATTTTGCCATTTGTGAATAATGGCTCTCACTGTGTTTCGCTGGAGTCCCAAAGCTTTAGAAGTGGCTTTATAACCTATTCCAGACTGATAAGATCTCAATTACTTTCTTTCTCATTTGTTTCTGAATTTCTTTGAATCTCTGCATGATGTCTAGCTTTTAAGGATCTTTTGGTCTACTTCACGTTGTACATTGTTATATACATTGTAGCGTCTGGACCAATCAAACACGCACTATATATTTTGTTAGCTATATTTAACAAATACTCTGTAACACCCCTCAATTAACAAGCCATATGAGGACCTATGGACCCTTCCCCCAATGCGTCTTAACACCTCAGAAAGAAGCAGTTTTCTATGGGCCCCCCCCAAAACACAGCTGATAACACGGGTTTATTGCTCAAGGATGCAAGAGATATACTCTCACTGCATTTAATCCATAGGAAGAGACACGCTGCCAATTATGAAATTGTAGCTTTTCTACTAATTAATGATACATAGGAAAGACCTTTCGTTTGGATGAACACACATATCCTCGATCATATTTGTCTATTTTTCTAAAATTGATTTTTCATCCCTATTTTCACATGCTATATGATATAACCACTTCATTCATAACCTTACAGTATACCTGTTCAGTATCTATGAATTTCTCCTTCTGATGATCTCACCGAGCAGTATGATATTAAAACTATGTTTGTACAATAGGCCTATATTAGTGTCCTGCAATCTTCGTAATTTCGCATTCCAGTTCCATTTGCAGAATTTACCATGCCCCACACCAAGGGTCGTAAAACGCCTCCGCAATTGCAACCTCCCGCTTTGATTTTCAGCTTTTCTCATTGTCATAGGTGCCATCTTGAGAGCGTGAATCTTCCGCAAGAAACCAAGTATAAGGTCTCACACATTACCCGCCCAAAAAGAAAAAAAAAAAAAAGAAAAAAAAAGTTGTGTGGTGTGCTTGGTGGGTTTTGTTTAATTCCCCCCACCACAAATTCTGAGAAGATGAAGATGTGAGCAAACGCTCCAACAGCCACAGGACACCCTGGCGTTTCAAACTGTAGTCCATATATTAATTGATAACATTTAGGTATCATTTTGCAACCTTTTTACAAGAGTTTTTTTTATAATAACTAAGAATCTATGTTTCACTTCAGGGCGTTAGCTTCTGCTGAATATTCAAATTATAGTAATACCTCAACTTCCCTATTCTTCGTTATTCTCTCCTCTTTACCTGATTACGCTTAACCCTTAATCCTATACCAAACTGTAGGCATTGTTGGTGTTGGGTTGGGTGTTTTGTATATGATAGACCTAGTTTAAGAGTGTTTATTTAGTTTTAATAAAGTATAACTTGGATCCCACTTGACGTTGTTAAATCATTTGTTTGCTCATAAACCGTAGTCACTTAATCATGGCAGATTTATGCACAAGCTCTGTGTAAGTGGTACAGTAGAGAAAGAATTATTTCCCTTAACCATGAACATTAACGTTGGCTAGAATTTACATACAGTTTGACCGGCTGCGAGGTCAATAAATATCTACATCGGATCTAAATGTTTATAATTGAAATGTAAACTAGTTCTGATGTAATTAGTCATATTTTCCCAATGAGCTGATTACGTCTACAACAGCATAACTGACACACTGAATAAATAAGCTCTCCATGGTGTACTGGTTGTGTACGGAAATAGGATTTTGGGGGTAACCGAGTACAACTAGTATAAAATCTGGAATCTAGAGGGTACAAGAAAAAAAATTCAATACATGAGAAAATCGCCGTTTTAAAGTGGTCTAACATGCACAATTTGACTAGCCTGTCATATACTATCAAAAATTAGTTTTAATAGGTACGAGTACAGATGTGACAATTTACGAAAATATTTCATGGGAACATGTATCCTTACTTATTCTTAAGTTATTTGTTGGCAATAACTGAAAAATCAATAATTTTTGACCCATGGCAGGTTATTTTTGAGCTATTGCTACAACTATACGCCAAGCGACTTAAGACAGGTTTTGAAAGGTAGTTCCAGGTAACTTTATTTGTTGTAGGAAGGTTAGTTTTTATTTTTTTATTTGATTTTACATATTTAAAAGTTCTGTATTTTATTTTATATATTGTGGAGATTGGTTTAATAATGATAATAAATGCATTTAAACTTAATTAGATGTAATAGCGAAATCTATTGAGAACATCACATGCAATCACACGAACCCTAAACATAACCAAAAGCCCATAAATTATAACTGTCCAGAACACATTATAGGTTGAGTTTGTGAGAAAAGGGCTTAATGTTAAATGCCAACTGGGCAGTAATGGTCTGTATGTAATTTTCAGAGGATATGTGACAATATGTTCCAAAAAAAGGTTGGTTTCATCAATTCACCTTTGATTTGTCGTCCAATAAGATTTCTTTGGGGCAGGATTTATATATTTTGTGGGAAGATGCGGGGCTAAAGGGTTAAAGAGATCGGAACATCGTAAACCAAGGTGAGCGGGGTTCGCGTCTCGTAGTGACGTTTGTCACATCGCCTTCAAATCCCAAGACTGGGTTCCCCTGAGAGCATGCACTGAACCCAGAGAGGATAACTTATTTGAAGTAAATGTACTTATTAGCGGTACTTGAGTATCCTTTTCGGTACATTTGTAGATTGTACTAGTATCAAAGATTTTATCACTTTTTACTCTTTACCTACACTACAATATTACGAATGTATCTGTACTCTTTAGTTCCACGGTCTACATTGAAATTAGTGTTTGTGCCGTGTACCATTACCTGTTTGCAATGGACCTAGCTTTTTCTGGGGGGCGGCAGTTTATTTCTGCTATACACAGACGTGGATACGCCTGCCTACAGGTCCTTGCAAGTACTAGAAGGCTTTATTGCCTTACTCTCCCAAACGTTGGCCGACAAAGGCATACTTAATGATGTGAATGCGAGTTCCTGTAGCAAGTAGTTGTTCCTCACGGGTGTAATTTATGTATTATATGATGACATGACTGCGCCGGCAATGAGGCCCCAAACCAGCACATCCCTGCTAGAAGGCTCGGCTTTTTCAATTTGACATTAACATTATTTTATTTATTCATATACTGAAAGACCTTTTTGAAAGAGAGGTTTTTTGTTTGTTTTTATGTACAACAAAAAACGGTTTTATTTTGGTTTCAGAAAAGAAACGTGATTGCTCTCATCACAAATCAACTCATTCTTGTTTTTGTTTCATGCTCTCTGTTCCTTGCCCTGGACTTTTATGTCACTTCCTGTGTCTCGTGGTGTTTGTAGTCAGTTTGTAGTACATTTCTTCATTGGTTCCCCTTGATTAGTCTCACCAGGTGTGTCTTATCTTGTTAAGCTTGTTAGCCCCCCCGTGTGTATATATAGCCCTAGTTTTTCTTTTAGTTCCTTGTGAGTTGTTGAATGTATTGGTTGTCTGTTTGCCAGTCATTCTGTTGTTTGTTCCCTTTTGTTTTTGGCTTATTGTTTGTTCTATTTTTTCCATGAAATACCAGCACATAGATCCTTGCCTCTGCCTGTTTTCCGCAGCTTCTCCACAACATTACAGTTTTTGACTGGCATGTTTCTTTGACTAGTGCATCTTTGAGCCTACATTCTGTACGTGTAAAATACTTAAGTACTGTTAAAATTAGATACTCTAAGGCTTTTACTTAAGTTGTTTTGGAATTGGTGACTTGTAACGTTAGTTGAGTCATTTTCACTGTAAGGTATCTGTACTTTTACTCAAGTATGTTTTTTAGGTACTCTTTACACCTCTGACACCGAGAACCCCCAACTGCCCCCTGGCCCGCCGTCCACTGCTTCCGTGGTGTATGTTCCCGTGTGTGTGTGTGTGTGTGTTGGTCACTGCCTGTGTGTGTGCAACTTTGGATGGGGTTAAATGCAGAGCACTAATTCAGAGTATGGGTTACCATACTTGGCCACATGTCATGTCACACTTTTTTATAATGGCGTGTAAGCAGCCACTGATATGTGGCTATTCACTGCAGAACAAGAGAGATGGAAAAGTGTTCTTTTAAAGGAAAGCTGCTATTCAAAAAAATAATAATATTTGAAGAGAGACTTTGAGTTTTTGAGTGGGTAATGAGTCCCGTGTAGTCCCTCTAAAATAGAGTGTACCACAGACGGGATGCTCCCCCGCCGCTAAAAAATACGAACAATATTTTTCAAACCACGGGCCCTATCCACATTTTAAGTCCTTATTTTTTTCTGCACCTCACCTGCGTCCGTCTGGTTTTATGTGTTATAGCTCTATGAGTGATATCTTTAGAGCTGAATGATTGATTATGGTGAGTTTGGGCTCTTTTTAATCAGGATAATTTTCTGAAAATAATGCTGCCATTTTTCAAGATCTATGCATGTTTCATTAAGTTATGAGCTAAAACACCACATGAAAGCAACCTTTGATATTTTTGCTAAGCTACATGTCATCTTCTTTTTTGTGTTATAGCTTTATGAGGAATACCTTTAGATCTAAATGATAGATTATGGTCTAGATAGATCTAAAGATATTCCTCATTGAGTTACAATACATTGACATCGAGTTATAACAAATTCCTCTTGCATTATTGACAAACTATTTTCCTGTTTGACACTGTAAAGCTGCTTTGACACAATCTGTATTGTATAAAGCGCTATACAAATAAAGGTGACTTGACTTGACTTGACATAAAACCCCAAAGGCGCATATATTATAACTTTCACATTGTTTTTACGCTTGTCATTTCATGAAATATGCTCAGATCGCTGAAAATAGCACATCATTATTTACAGAAGAATCTCATGATTGAAATTAGTCCAAAATCAAAATAACCCATTGTGTCTTTCTTTTGTAAATGATAGCTAAACCCATGAACTGAATAAATCATTTGGATGGCTTAATTGAGCAATTGGCAAGTAAAATGTAAAAGCCAGCATGTTTCTGTCTGTTCTATCTTTTTTATATATAACTTTTTATATAGGTACCACTTTAAAGATTTTTCGAATGCATCCAACAAATTTGATGAACTTTTAACGAATGTTGAGTAGTCCCTCTAACAGTGATGTATTGTAACGAAGTGATAATACTTTGTTACAGTACTTAAGTATTTTTTGGGAGTATCTGTACTTTACTTGAGTTTTTATATTTCAGACAACTTTTACTCCACTGATTTTCCTAATTAAAATGTATACTTTTACTCCGATACATTTCCCCGAAGCATATTCGTTACTTACTACAAAATAGTCAGAAGTCAGAAGAACACGGCCTGCAGCAAAGCAGGTTTGACGAATCAATGGTCTAGCGTCTGCAAGTTAGACTCCTAAAAAAACACCTTTGCTCATGTGCAAACAAGAGCGCGCACAACCGCGGATGATTCATTTCCCACGGTCATTCGATCTGGGTTGTACGATACAGCATCGTCTGCGATAATATGGTAAGTGTCCCTTAATGATGTGCTGTCTGACATTATCAAGCTATCACAGAGTGCAAGCATGTTGCTTTATTAGTCTATTAAAACTCAAAATTTGAGGTATTCTAAATTGTAGACGGCAAAATGCTTCTGTATGCTCTTTATGTTTATATAATTTAATATAGTTATCTTAATATATATCACACAAAGAGTAGCCTAGCCTACCATTTTTCTGCCAATATCAGCATGAACACATTTAATAATAATTTTATACAAGTTCAGTAAAGCAATAAGTGACTTAACCTTTTAGCACATAATAGCTTGGTAGCAATAGACATAATATTGCTTGTTTTTGCTAAATTTTGCCAACGAAAATAGTTCCAAAGATCACAGCACTGTTTTGCGTCTCTTGAGCAATGGACAGTGTTTACTTATTGAATGAATAAGCTTTTTGAACGAATTGGTTGAATAAGTTATTCAGTGATTCACTCATTAACACAGTTAAATACTTTGTTCCCGAATGAATCAGTCGTTTGAATTAATTGTTTGAATCTCAATGATTCACTCATTAACAGTCACTTGCTGTCACCTACTGGCGGTTTTACTTTCACATTTCGACAATTGTTTCATGTTTTAAATTATTTAAAATATCAGTATTCAATGTTTTATGTTAAAAACAAAACATTATTTATCCATCTGTAACTGCATGTTAAATGCATCCATGTCCCCTCTGAACTACATAAAACTGTGTAAATACATCTAAATGCTATTTCAGATGCAGATTCCAGAAATGTTTTCTTACGTTGGAATGAAAAACACTAAGTACTGGATGAATTGCTTCTTATTCTTACCCAAAAATACAAAATGGAAGAAAGAGTTAAAACTGAACACAATCTTGCTACACAAGCTGTGTATGAACATTTTTGTATATATATTTATTTGCTTCTTTTCCAATTTGCACTTACTAAACTTTCACTTTCAATACTTAATTATGTTAATTTTAAAAAAAATACTTTCGTACTTAGTACAATAAATATCACATACTTTAAGACTTTTGCTCAAGTAATATTCTAAACAGTGACTTTAACTTCTACCAAAGTAATTTTCTGGTATATCTGTACTTTTACTTGAGTATGGCTTTCAGGTACTTTATACACCACTGCCCTCTAAATAGAGTGTACCGCAGGCGGTACAAAATAGGTGCCATTTGAAAGCTTAGAGTCTGATCTTTACAATGCATGATGCATCCACTTTGATTAAGTCCTAAGTAGTGCTGAGTTATTTGCTGACAAAAAAAAGTTTTCATAATTTTATTTATTTTTATTTTTTTGTGCCATACTCTGATATGTCAGAAACATCATACAGCTCAGATAGTCATGTGTTATATGTCATTTGAAAGGTCTCACAGAGTAGAATAAAACAAGCTTAAACTTAAGAAGGCATTACCTCTGTGTATATCACTCAGAAAACAATAATTTCAAAACTGTCAAGGCCTAAGAAAAAGGCTACCTTTGTTCCAAATGCTATAACTTTTGATTACTTCATGATATCACCATAGCATTTAATTCACTTATGGCTGGACGGTGAATTTGTCCCCTACCTTATTTTGAATGTCAAATAAGACAGATATGTAAAAATTCCCTTAAGCACACATTTTTAATTTTTTTTTTTTTATTAGCTATTTCTCAGCAGGAGAATGTCCAAATATAAAGATTTTTTCCCCTCTAAAACTACAGTTTTCTATCAAACTCTGCCTACCTTTTGACTCTCTTTGCTACAGTTTTGCAGTTATGAGTCATTATTTTTGTATATGTCACTCAGAAAAAAAAACAATACCTTCAGGGAGTCAAAAATGCCTTCAGGACTTGATTCTTGGGAATGGCAGAAGTCTGCCAGGGAAACACAGGCTCTGAGGCTACACCATGGACTTTACACATATGGGATCCACTAAGGTCTTACATATGGAACCCAGCCTTATACCGGTTCTCGAGGATTCATCGAGTGAAGGCCTGGCGCTGGACGTTACGCCACGTCTGGCTGCCGAGGGGATGGAGAAGCTCGACAGGGTCTACAATACGGACACTCTGGAGCAGTTTTAGCAAGCCAACACTAAGCCGGGGCCTCTTGGTGCCTCTACCCGTTTGAGGTGAGAACACATGAGGATACCAGCTCCACACGAAGGCTATAGAATCTAGCGAACGTGTTGGGGGTTGCCCAGCCCGAAGCTCTCCAATATAATGTTCAGCGGGCGCCACGATCAAGCGCCCAGGAGGATGCAACCTTCTAGTAAGAGTGAGCTCGCCACCTGAAACGGTTTTATGCAGACCGGAGATGTTAGGGCACAAGTGACCTCATAACCTTCCACTCCAAAGGAGGAGTGGCGGGTTAATGCGACTGCACGGAGCACAGACATACCTTGTCAGTTGATGTACGCAACGGTCGCCGTGTTGTCCATTCGGACCAGTACGTGCTTGCCTCATAAGCGCCCTCTGAGACGGTTCAAGGCAAGGTGTACTGCTAACAACTCTAGGCAATTGAAATGCCAGGTTCAATTGCTGCCTTCGTGCCTGTATGTTCCCCCAATCCGTGGTGTAGGCATCCATGTAAACCACAGCATGCCTTGGTTCGAGTGTCATTCCTGCCCTGAGAACTCAAGTCTGACCACGGAATGATGTTTTGCGACAGCTGGTGAACTTGTACGCCGGTGAGTGCTGCGCTGCCACACCAACTCGGGGACTCGGCCCATGAAGCCAGTGTTGAAGCGGTCTCATATGAAGCAGCCCCAGCGGTGTAACTGCCGCTGCAGCTATCATATGCCCCAGGAGCCTCTGAAATTGTTTCAGTGGGACTGCTGTCCTGCCCTTGAATGAATTCAAGTAGTTCAGCACCGACCGCGCACGTTCCTCTGTGAGGTGTGCTGTCTGTTCGACCGAATCCAACTCCATACAGAGAAAAGATATCCTCTGCATCGGGGAGAGTTTGCTTTTTTTCCCAGTTGACCCGAAGACCCAACTGGTTGAGGTGCCGGAGCACCAGGTCCCTGTATTCGCACAAATGATCCCGAGACTGTGCTAGTATAAGCTAATCGTCCAGGTAGTTGAGGATGTAAACACCCTGCTCTCTGAGGGGAACAACAGCCCCCTCCGCAAATTCCATGAAGACACGGGGAGACAGGGAAAGCCCTCTCGGGCAGGACCTTGTACTGATATGCACGTCCTTCGAACGCGAACCACAGAAATGGTCTGCGGCGTGGAAGGATCGACTCATGAAAGTACACATCCTTCAGGTCGATCGCTGCAAACAAATCTCGGGGACCGACGCACCCGAAGAAGCGTTTTACTGTGTCCTCTTGAGTGGTACGGCGTTGAAGGGGGCCCTGTTCAAGACACCAGATCCAGATTGGTCAGAACCCACCGCCTTTCTATGGGTACAATTAAGTAGTGCTGATAAAACCCCCCGTCTTCCACTATCGGCTGGAGGGACCGCTCTATTTGTGTCCTTCGCAGTAGGACTGTTAAAGTCCGAACGCAGACAGAGCATTGCCAGCCTTCACTGCCTGTGAAGCAATGCCACTGAACAAACTTGGGGGACTGCCGGGCAAACTGAAGTCGCTAGCAGAGGCTGATGTCTGCAGAAGCCACGAGATGGGCTGGGTACTCTAGCCGGCACCCAGATACCTGCAAGCGGGAACAGCGTAACCCACCACACCGTAACCGCAGTGGGGCAGCGAGGTGGAAAATTGGGACCCAACTTGGGTGGCTTGTGAGCGGACCGGAGAGGGGTATGAGTGTGCGGTGCAATGCTTACCTGTTTCCACGGTTTGGCAGAGGGTGCGTGAGTAGGGCCTTTGATGACACTCTCGAACCGCCCGCTGCTGCCTTCTGGCGAGAGAGGAGGATGAGTGTGGTCCGTCAAGCCGCCAAAGGACCGCACTGGGCCCTCTTTAAAGAGCCTTCCGCCGTGGCAAGCCGAATCTCTTCCTCTCAAGAGAGCTCTCCCTCAATGTCGGGAGGGACACCGAAGGATACCGCTGTTATGCTCTTTGAAAGAGGCCCAGCGCGTTCTTTGGCGGCTTTGAACTGGTTGTGAGCCTAGAGGCGTGATGTCCATCGAGGTTGGTTCCCTGAGGGTTTTGCCACACTGTAACCCGTAGACCGCCCGTGCTACTAGCCCGAAGTACCTCGCCTGGCTACGCAGTATCGCGGTCATAGCCAATGGAGCTCACACCCCCTCGCAGGTAGCGGAGCCTGGTTCGCAGCTCCAAGATGGTCCTTTTCCCGCAATGATAACATGACTCATCCACAAACGCCACCGCAGCGTGTTTAATGCCCAGACACATGAGGCATCGATCGTGACCATCACCCAGCACCAGTTAACGACCGCATCCAGAAACGCACTGGTGGAAAGGCATCTTTAAAAAGACGAGTCTTTAAAAAGACACCCGTGAATGCTCTTTTAGACTAGGACTTTCAGGAAATCTCTTTTAGGTGCTGAGCCGCACAGGTGAAATGGCCGCTCCCAGCACCGACAGGGGGTAGTGCAGCCTACTTGTCGCAACCTGCACAGGAACGAACACCACTGAACGCCGTCCGCCACCCAAAAGCCCTAAGCACATTGAACTCGTAGTCCCAAACGATATATTTGTTAGGAGCAAAACATTTATTCTCGGATACTCCGAAGCGAAAGCTGGTATGTGTTGCACCGGCTGCCTTTTAATGCTCACGCTGTGATCAGCAGCAGCTGGATGCAATCATCGCATGCCGATGTCCATTGGCTCGTTTAGTTACACTCTCGTAAGTGGATTGGTCTCTCTGGCGAGATCCCCAAATTTGTCGGTCATCGACGTGACGTTGAGAGTGACAGACTGAAAGGGAACAAGTGTTGTTTCTTTTCGTCTGCCAGATCGTCTGCTTTTAAACATGAAAACATTAAGCCCGAACCTAAAAAAAGGATCTTTTTAAGTTATTTATATTAATATAAATTTTGTCTTATATATAATATATTATATAATTAAAAGAATGGAAAAGGTTTTTACTTACAGGTGAACTTTAAATATCATGGATGAGCTGACAAATGACCTAATCCTGGGGGGGGAAGACTTTCCAAAGATTAGTGAACAGAAGCAGCCATCCGGGTATCAGATACTCTATAATATCCTGCAGAAGTGTGTGGTGTCTCCTGACAGCAGGCTTTTGTGAGCATCTATTGTTCAATGTCGAGCGCCTCCATTTCCCCAGGCAGTAAAGGTTAGGGCACAGATACACCTTGCTCCATTGCCCCAGACATCTTAAACCTATTTGAAACAAATGAGCTTCCCTCTGAAGCAAGGCCGTGGTTGGCGGCGCTTGTCGAGGGTCAATCTAATTGAGAGAAGGGGGCTTACAAAAGAGCTTGCAAGCACTTTCAAACATCGCTTTAGAGCCACCATTAAGGGAAGCGTTTCTTACACTTCTGTCCTCAACTAATCCAGCCTCAAATCCCTAAGCTGTGTCAATGGACAGGATTCTGTGGGCTTCTGTCTGGAAGGTAACAAGCAGGAGTGTCTGGCTTAGCTGGAATCGAGGGTCCAGAATCTCAAATTATGCTTGGGACTTTGCAGTTGCTGAGTTTATATGTGGCAGAACTTCGGTGTGTGTTTAGGCCTGTGAAAAGTTACATCTACAGCTTAACTGATCTGTCTTTGTTTGCCATTTTGTTTCTCATTGACAGTAGAGACAGTAGAGCGAGAACAAGACCATCACAAATGAGAGTTTAATATTTCACTACATCCTTCTGTAGTGTTAAAGATATAATAGGAGATCACATCAATAGTCCTACACTACAAAACATGACTTTCTTATTTAGTATCTTTTTGGCTTGTTTTCCAAGTACATTTTTTTTTAAACTTAAGATTAAGCCTTGTTTTTTGAAAAATGTAGTAAAGTGAGTTTATGCTTAAAACAAGAACAAATACCTGTCTTGGTGCTACAGCCAGCCTTTTGTAAAATACAGTAAAACTACTCCATTTAGTTTAGATAAGTGATATGCACTTACAGTAATTAATATAGTCAATATCTGCATTGATGCTCCAGGATGTAGAGGCATAATTTTTTTAATAAAAAAGTAATAAATAAGAACATCTGTCTTTTGACATGCCTGAAAATAAAGATATATTTACATTGAGATGTACATTTATTTATCCAAATGTACTTGTATATATTTAGATTTGTCTCTATATATTCAGATTAACTTTTATATATTCAGATTTACTTCTATATGTTCAGATTTACATTTATATATTCAGATGTATTTCTATACATATTCAGCTTTACATTTATATATTCAGAAGTACTTCTGTATATTCAGATTTGCATTTATACATTCAGATGTACTTCTATATATTCAGATTTACATTTATATATTCAGATTTGTATCTATATATTCCGATTTACATTTATATATTCAGATGTATTTCTATACATATTCAGCTTTACATTTATATATTCAGAAGTACTTCTGTATATTCAGATTTACATTTATACATTCAGATGTACTTCTATATATTCACAATTTACATTTATATATTCAGATTTACATAAATTATTCTGTTTTTGCGGGTAATTACATCTTATTTTTCATTTTACATACATAGCTGCTACATATCATCTACCATATAGTCACAGACATGGGGCACATTCAGGTTTCTCAGCTTAGTCAACGATAACACTGAGTTTGCAGAAAAAAAAATAGCAGGGTAATATGCTCAGGAATTTTTACAGATTGTGTGAGAAACACACAGACTTGGAAGATTCAGACAGAATTAAAATCTCAAAATACATCTGTGAAACAAATTTCTCTAACCTCCACCAGCAGAACTAGCCTAATCTGAAGAGAGCTCAAGTCTCAAACTGTGCACAGATGTTCGTCGATATCAGATCACAAAGCAATGATAGAGATCTCAATATGAACTTTCTCATCAAATTCTGATCTGAGTTGCTATTGAAGCTGATAGTCAACCGCAAGCAATAAAAGAGCAACTTGTGAGCAATAACATTTACCTCTGGGAGATTCAAAAGTGACTATAATGTCACATTCTGTACAAAATTACAATCAGCGCAGAATATTTCCCCTTATAATTTTTATAAAACTTTTGAATGTATTGCTATAATCAAAACAGCCAAGTCAAATTAAAGTCTAATGTTTTATTTAAGAAAACATTCCTGAATTTTCTTGTTGCTGCAGAGATTACCATGGCAATTAATGTCCAAAATAATTTATGAAGTGATATTTCCCATTTTGGGTTGTGCTGTTCTGAAAATTCACAAAGAGCCAAAACAGTGGATTTTCTCTGTGGCGAAGAGCCAAGGCTGGATCTGATTACAGTCAGCAAGCTAGCAAAGTGCTTAGACATAATGCGAATGTAAGTCTGTGCTCATAACATGACAAGAATATACACTTTCATGCTAATATAATTTTTAATATGGTGCACATCGGATCGTTCAGGCAACTTGCAAGAACATCTAAGTGAATTCAAAGGATTCTCTATAAAGTCTGAATTTTTACTTTTTATTAATTTGATGAAAAATTAAAAATCTGTGAATATCAGGATGTGTGGCTGAGAATATGATCAGTCGTGCAGGAGTATCAACCATAATCAGTTCTAATGCTTTGAATATGTAACTAAGTTTTTTTATTTTTTTCCCCCATGCACACGTGTGCATAAACTCTGCTACTGATTAAATTACAAAAAAAAGAAAGGTCAGGTTTAACTATTAATCAAATTATCTTTGATAGTGACTGAATTCATTAGTGGTCTGTTGTGGTCTTACGAAAGGTTCTCACTAGTCCATTGAAAAAAGGCAGAGATAAAAAAATAAAAAAAAGTCTTCAAAGTGGAGCTTCAAAGGCAGACAGCCGCTGTCATTTATTCTCATATTATCACAGATTAAGCAGATCAGACCTGATCATTTGCATTTTTTATATTAGCATTTGCCCTCCTCTTGTGAACCAACTGCAAGTAATTCTGTGTATTTATGCCAACGTACAGTCAACAGCAGTGTACAGAAAACAGCTTGACATGTCAGTGACTCCGAGGCAGTTTACATGAAAAAGACATGGCAGGACATGAAACTCTTCAAAAATTAATTGGATTTTTGTTATTTTATAGTGAATGCTCATTTAAAGGAGGTGCTTCGCTAAATGTTGTCTGTACACACCACAAAGTAAATATTATAGGAACTAAGCTAAACATTATGTGAGTTGTTTTACTTTCTCAAGGTTTGAGTATATATAATATAGTATAATAATAATGAATATATATATATATATATATATATATATCTTATATATATATATATAGATGAACTTAGTTAATACTTGGTAACCAATTTAAACGTCATTTGATTGAAATTTAGTATAAACTGTCGTATTAAAAAAAATTCTAGCAATAACATTAAGAAACATTAAATAGTGTAATATTTTATATTTGTATATTTTATTTTGTGATATTATTTTACTTGTCAGATACACTAGAGAAGTAGGTCTTGGTGGGACACAGAAAATAAAAAAAGACAAATTTAAATACCATAAATCCAATAAAGAATTTGTTTCCCTTTCTATCTGACTTTTTTTTTTTACACCAGTATTTAGTTCCACACACTTTCACTGATCATATCGACACATGCATTTTAATCATTCTGGTTATAAAGGTTAAGAATCTGACTGCAAGACATTAAAAAGCAAGACACTGAATTATCGCTATCAAATGATATGCATATAGAGAAAAAGTTAATTTTTCAGATGACATGACCAAACTCAGCATAGAGTTTTAGTTGAAACCTTCTCATCCAGAACATCAGAAGCGTTTCTGCCATCGGATGGTTAAACTGGCTCACAGCTACATGACGGAGAGGAAATGGAGGAGGCGAGTCATGAAGAGGGAAGCTTGTGTTAAAAAAGATGAAAGCAGACCAGTTGAAAAGAGGCAGGTGTTTTGAAGCCTTCAGCTGCGCTCTGTGGCTTAAACAGCAGTCGCAGTAATTTTGAGTGAAGGTCATCCGTATATTCATTTGACTATCAATGCACCGCAGTGGCTGACTGACAGACTCCAGCTATTGGTGAGAAGAACATACCTGTCGAATGCACTTATAACCTGTTATTCTTTCACAAAAATATGAAAACATTTATTTTGGGAAGGCCTGAAAAGTTATTTTTTAACATGTCAATCATTGTTTGCCTTCAGAAGATATTCATTTTCAGTATGGAGTAATAAATTGTGTAAATTTATACCAATTTTATTGAAGCAGAATTATAGGGTCAAATAAAGATATTCCGGACTATTGGATCCATTCCATATCCAAACCCCCCTTTGAAAACTCTTTTCAGCATGAAGTGTGCTTAATTTTCCATTGTCAGAAATAGTGCATTGTGGCAGAATCAAACTCAAAGTCACTATTTTCATCTACTCACATCTGGCAATAGGGTTCCCCTTCAGGAACTCGAGCTGCGTCGAAACGCTTTGGGAACGCCCTTGCGTGACCGCGTTTTGAAGCACGTGTCAAATCCGTCCAATGGCCCAGCGAGACGTCACGAGCAGGGTGACGTAAGCACTAGAAAGCATAAAAGCGCATCCGGCCGGGTGCCACCCAGCTTTTGCTTTTCAGTAGCGCTCTGTGTATGTGTCTTTCTATTTACTGTTGTCTGTCCGCACAATCACTCATATATATAAAATATTGAGAAAGTCTATGGCGAGCGAACGGTATTACAAACGCTGTGTTTCTCCCTGCCCACGATATCTGGCGGCGGGGCATACACACGATTTGTGTGTTGTTTGTTTAGGAGCGGAGCATGCACGGTCAGCTTTCGAGCAGCTGATTGTCATCACTGCGAGCTCTCGCTGCGCACGCTCCGCTCTCGCCTGGCTGCGTTTGATGACAGCGGCCAGGCTCGCGATCCCGCTGGCAGCGGTCCCGCTGTTGCCGAGGCACAGCGCAGACTGTTGTCGTGGGGATCGCGGGTGGATTTAGCGGAGGGATCCGAGACGGGCTCGTCCTTTTCTCGGTCCTCACCCGCTAGATCCGCGGCTCTCTCTCTCGCGGCCCCCCCCCCCCCGCGAGAGAGAAAGAGCCAGACGCTTCATTTATCTTCCTCCGAGGAGGTTGATGTGTTGAGCGTCGACACGGAGGAGATTGTGGACTCGTCACCACAGTCCCTCGCTTATGAGGTGTGATTCGTGATTATGGGGGGTGTTTCGCGCCAAAATAAAATATTGTTTGGCCAGCCTAGAACAGGACGCTCGTCCTAAAAATAATTAGACGAGCATGTTCTGAATCCAGATCACAGCCTTCACGACGGTGGCCTTCCGTTTTCCCCGATCTCCATGCTGAGTGCCAAGATCGTGGGAGAAACCGTACTCATCCCGTATTACAGCCCCACAGTCTCGAATTATTCAAAGAACATCGTGGGGCTGAATGATAAGGTATATGGGGCGATGCCAGTGGTGGAGCAGACGCTTGTGAGCTATCTCTCCCTGTCCTCAGCATCGTCCCTGAAGGCCCCGAAGCTTCCCACCAGGCCCGTTAGGCTTACATCGAGTCTGGTTGGGAAAGCTTATACGGCGGTAGGTCAGGCTGGCGCATGTTTGCACACCATGGCGGTGTTACAAGCATACCAGGCTGACCTGCTCAGGGGTGGGGCTGCTGAGCGAGCAGCAGCCAAAGTCATAAAGCTCCTCATATCGCCAGTCTCAAAAACAGAGCGTTGCAACCCGCACCCCTCCACAGAAAGATCGGGGGTCGGGGCGATGCTCTCAGTTGGGGTCTTATAGACCGAAAACGGATCTGCGGACCGTTATTTTTGTCTAAGAGGACCTCGGCTAAATGGTTTTACCATTGTCAGGTCCCTGAGGGCAGCGCATCTGGGGAGGAAAGGATAACACCTCAATATACGGTGCCCAATCCTCCTCAGTGCCCTCACGGAGGCTTATTGATACCCCTGCCACCCTCGGTGCTTCAGGTCTCAGTGAGCTCCGACGAGCGAAATTGCCAGCTGCCGCCCGGCGACGGTACGGGAGAGCTCGCCCCCTCAAGTGAGGGTGCTACAGCAGTCAGGTCGGTTGTTCCTTCAGTGCCCTCATGGAGGTTCATTTATACCCCTGCCACCTCGGCGCTTCAGGGCTCAGTGAGCTCCGACGAGCGAATTCCCAGCTGCCGCCCAGCAACGGTACGGCACGGGAGAGCTCGCCACCTCAAGTGAGGGTGCTACAGGAGTCGGTTGTTCCCTCAGTGCCCTCATGGAGGTTCACTGATACCCCTGCCACCTCGGTGCTTCAGGGCTCAGTGAGCTCCGACGAGCGAAATTCCCAGCTGCCACCCGGCAACGGTACGGCACGGGAGAGCTCGCCCCCTCAAGTGAGGGTGCTACAGCAGTCAGGTCGGTTGTTCCCTGCCGGTCATCCGCTTCAGGGCACCGAACTGGCTCCTCTAATAATACCAGACACCAGCCTCGAGAGGCTGGTTCCCTTAGTAGATTTCTGGTAGCGTGGAAACTTCTACCAAATATCTCAAAATGGGTCCTGCAGATTGTAGAGAAAGGTTACAGAATCCAGTTCGGTTCTCGTCCGCCTCGTTTCAACGGGGTCATCCCCACACTAGTGGGCCCCGAGCAGGCTCTGGTAATGGAACAAGAAGTAGATACTCTCTTGAGGAAGGGGGCCATAGAACGTGTTCCTCCTCTCGAGAGAGCGTCCAGGTTCTACAGCCATTACTTCATCATTCCGAAGAAGGATGGGAGGGGGGGGTGGGTGGTTGCTTCGGATGTCTTGTCGATCTCGGCTTCGGTGGGGCTCGGTGGCGGCGGGGGCGCTATCAAACGGTTTCGGTTCAAGATGCTCACTATCAGCAGATAGTGTCTCAGATCCAGTCCGAGGACTGGTTTTGTTACGATAGATCTCACAGACGCTTATTTCCATGTTTCCATCCTCCCTCAACACTGGAAGTTCCTGAGGTTTGCTTTCAGGGGCAAAGCATACCAATATAGAGTTCTTCCCTTCGGCCTGTCACTCTCACCCCACACTTTCACAAAGTGTGTGGATGCTGCTCTGGCTCCACTGCGACTCCAGGGCATCCGCATACTCAATTATATCGACGATTGGTTTAAAACTAGCTCAATCGGAGCAGATGGCGGCTCGGCAATCTAGATGGGGGGGGGGGGGGGGGGGGGGGAGGGGTCGTCCTCGCCCATACGAGAGTTGGGGTTAAGACTACACGCCAAGAAGAGTGTTCTTTCTCCACTACAGAGAACCACTTATTTAGGCGTGGTGTGGGACTCAACCTCGATGCAGGCACGTCTGTCTCCTGCTCGAATCGAGTCATTCCTCACGACAGTCACGAGGGTAAGAGAAGGCCAGTCACTCACTGTCAAACAGTTTCAAAGGCTGTTGGGTCTGATGGCAGCAGCGTCCAACATTATACCTTTGGCCTGCTGTACATGAGACCCTTGCAGTGGTGGCTCAGAACCAAAGGATTTTCCCCGAGGGGGAATCCGCTTTGCATGATCAAGGTCACGCGGCGATGCTTACGTGCCTTAGACATGTGGAAGAAACGTTGGTTCCTGGTTCAAGGCCCGACGTTAGGGGCTCCTTGTCGTCGCGTAAGGCAAACGACGGATGCCTCTCTCACGGGCTATGGAGCGGTCATGAGTGGCCGTTCTGCCCAGGGTATGTGGGAAGGCCATCATCTCTTTTGGAACATCAACTGCCTGGAAATGCTGGCCGTGTTTCGAGCTCTGACACCCTTCCTTCCAGACCTAAGGGGGCATCATGTGTTTGTCCGCCAGCAACACACGGGTGTGTCCTCCCTACATGAACATCGGCGGAGTTATCGAAGCTTTGGGCATGGCCCCTGAGGGGGCACAGCCCCTAGCATCTGGTCTCTCAACTGAGGGTGTTGAGACCATCCTCCAATCCAGAGCTCCCTCCACTGGACACATTATGCCGGCTTGAAGTGGAAACTTTTCACTTCTTGGTGCGGAGATCGCCAGCTTGACCCAGTTAACTGCCCAGTTGGTACAGTTCTGGATTTTCTGCAGGAGCGTTTCTCCGCAGGGTTATCCCCCTCCACTCTGAAGGTATACGTGGCGGCCTTAGCTGCTTACCACGCCCTTCTGGGTGGTCAATCATTGGGAAGACACCCGCTTGCCACTCGTTTCCTCCGTGGCACCCTGAGGCTGAGGCCGGTACAGTGCACCAAGGTGCCCATAGTACTCAAGGCATTCTGTCCTCCTCCGTACCAGGAAGTAGGCCAAGAAAGGCGTAATCTGCTCTGTCCAGTTCGAGCACTGGACGCTTACACACACAGAGCTGCCTCGTGGCTTAAGGCAGATCAGCTTTTTGTTTGTTTTGGTCCGCCAAAGAAGGGATTTCCGGCGACCAAGCAGACTATGTGTAGGTGGGTGGTCGAGGCCATCTCACTAGCTTACGAATCCTCTGGCCTCCCGTTTCCTATGTGGGTCAGAGCGCACTCGACCAGGAGTATGGCGGCCTCCAAGGCTTTCAGCTTGGGTGTGGCCTTGCAGGACATTTGTGCTGTGGCGGGCTGGTCCTCTCCACACACTTTGGTCCACTTTTACAACCTAGACCTGGCTTCTACCCCAGGTTCCCAAGTTCTCTCTTCGTGATGTGCTCCTAGGATACACACACAGGCAGGGACTTGGTAGTATGGTGCAGTGTGTATTCTCGTTCCCAAAGCGACTCGACGCGGCTCGAGTTCCTGATGGGGAACGTCTCTAGGTTACGTATGTCACCATGGTTCCCCGAGGGAACGAGACTCTGCGTCTCTTGGCCATACTCCCTGCATCCCTGCAGGCGCTACTTCATCGTAGCTGGTTTGCGCCCGGCCGGATGTGCTTTTATGCTTTCTGGTGCTTACGTCACCCTGCTCGTGACGTCTCGCTGGTCCATTGGACGGATTTGACACGTGCTTCAGAACGCGGTCACGCAAGGGCGTTCCCAAAGCGTCTCGACGCAGCGTCTCGTTCCCTCGGGGAACCATTGTTACATACGTAACCTAGAGACGTTAATTATAGTAAATAAATCTAAAACCAAACAAAACCAAAAAATACGTATAAATGAATTTAATTAGCTAGTAAAAAAACATAATAAATAGCCATATTGTATATATATATATATATATACCACTCATTAAATTTAATTACACTACGGTTGGGGGGGGGGGGGCTCAACCTGTCATGATCATAACATAATTGTACATATTAATTTAGAAGCCAGGGGCTAGTTGTCTCAAGTTTATATTAAACTGAAGGTCAGAAACTAAGGTTATTCAAAAGTCCAATTACACAAATCTGTCCCTCTAGTTTTTTTTCTGTTTTAGGTTGGTTTTTGTGAATTCTGTCCTCCAAGATATTCCACTTCCAACATATTTTTATAATTGCTGTTTGGTTTACAATGACCACAAATACAATCACCCTGTCCCACATTCAGACATTAGGAGTCTTGAATCCGCAAGGTCGTTTTCAACTGAAAGGGATCTGAAGCTTGTGTTTTCAGGAACAAAAGCATTGTTCATAAATGTCAAGTCAAGGCAAGTTGTCACATGTGTTTTAACATTTATGCAAATCATTAATTACATTTTCTGTTACCCAGAACAATGGTTTGATATTTCTGTATGTTGCCCTTACATTTATTTTTACATTCAGTTTCTGAATCACTTTGTTTCATAATTGTGTACGGTTCATAATTAAATAATTATTATTTTCTATTTATGTATTTATTTTCTTTATTGAAAACCACATTTTTGCACTATAATAATATATATAAGGATCATGTTATCCCAAAAAAGCCAGACTGTGTCAAATAAGCTATATTATTTTTTCGGTGGTAATAACCAACCTTTCCAATGTACTGGCTTTGTGTCCCCTAGAGTTGCACTATGGTGAATGCCTCTGGCATTCCCTATTTGTCTAATGGTGTCTAAAGCTTTAGGCTAACACAACAATGAACTTGACATTGGCAGACGGCAGCCTATGACGTCACAATTGGTGCGGCTGAGAGTATAAAAGGCCACCTGTGAAATATGTCATCCTCTTTCTTGTCTTCAGGAGACCGTTTGTTTGTGTACAGGATTAGGATATGCAGTTTTAGCTCCTGAGGGGCAGAATGCATGGATCAAAAGGAATTCTCAATGAAAGCTCCATTCGCTGACTGCTTCATTTGTGCCTTTCCTGAAATCCATGCTCAGGGCTGACAACTTTTGAGTTGAACTTGGAGTGAGAATTCCCACAGTGGGTTGGTTGGGTGGGGGTATTTTGGTGGCTATATATATAGATATTCTATATATATATATATATAATATAATTATAAACTATTTGTTGGGTTTCCCCCCCCTGGACACTGATGGTACTGTGTTTTTATCATAAAATTATGTAAAATAACTGCTGCAGTGCTACAAAACTATTAACTTTTTACCACAACAACAAGAATAGCAATGTACAGTGAGAGAACTGCCATATTTACTAGTCATTACTTTTGTAAATGATTGCAACCACAAGTAAGAAGTATTTTTACATGAAAATTCTAATATTTTTCTATAATCTATTAGTCTGCATTTACATTGCTTAATGAACATCTATTTTGACAAATTATATTTTTCTCCCATTTGAAAATTAATCCTGCATTTATGTGAGGGATGAGGGATATGTCAGTCACTCCCGAAACTTTGCTGCTTGTACAGTATATGGCCCTTAGCAAGAAAAACATATTTTATTCAAATTCTGAACGGATTATATTTAGCCTAGAAAGTGCACAAATTGAACTGGATTTTATTGGCCAATTAGAGGTGTTCAAGTGTCAACAGATCTGTCTGTGATTGACTACATTGCTCAACGCTACAAAAACACGTTGTAAATAGAAAAACAAATACGCACTGGAGCGTTTACCAAATCTGTTTCACCAATATCCTATTATTACAGTTTTAACTGAGGGTGCTTTTCAGTGCGTAAGAAAATGGACGTGTGGCGTGAGAGCGTAAGAAAAGTGTCGATTGCGTGAGTCCTTCTCTTGCTGGAGAAAGTTATCTTACTGAGGCCTCTGCTCCACTAGGATAGCATTGCTAGTAGTAGGGTCTTTGTGATCCTCCTTGCATGGTCTCCTAAGCATGGGGTGTTGTTAAGTATCCTCTTGATTTAGAGAGTCGTTATGCTGAGGCTTTTGCTCCTAGAGCTCAGTTATTGTTTGCTCAGTTGTTAGTCTCTTTGTAAGCCACCTTGGCTACTGTGAGCGTTGTCAGGCCTCCTCTCGCTACAAAGAGTTATCTTTATTGAGGATTCCACTCGCCAGAGCTCCACTAGGACAGCAATTGAATTGTAGGCTCTCTGTGAGACTCTTACAAGATGTCCTGAGCGTGGGGTGTAGTTAGGCCTCCTCTTGTTTAGAGAGTTGTCATGTTGAGGCCTCCACTCCTAGAGCTCGGCCATTTACTAAGAGCGTCGTCGGGCCTCCTCTCGCTACAGAGAGTTATTTTTATTGAGGCCTCTGCTTGCCAGAGCTCCACTAGGACAGCATCTTTGAGTTGTAGGCGTTTTGTCAGCCTCCTTAAAAGATGCCTTGAGTGTGTGACATAGCTAGGTCTCCTCTCACTTTAGAGAGTTGTCATGCTGAGGCCTCTGCTCCTAGAGCTAAGCCATCTACTGTGAGCATCGTCAGGCCTCCTCTCGCTACAGATAGTTATCTTCATTGAGGCCTCTGCTCGCCGGAGCTCTGCTAGGACTGCATCTGTGAGTTGTAGGTTCTCTTTGAGCCTCCTTACAGGATGTCCCAAGCTTGGGGCATAGTTAGGCCTCCTCTAGTTATTGAGAGTCTTCATGCTGAGGCCTCTGCTCCTAGAGCTCGGCCATCTACTGTGAGCATCATTAAGTCTCTTCTCGCTACAGAGAGTTATCTTCATTGAGGCCTCCACTTCTATTGCTCGGCTAGGCGGTTGGGTAGTATGCTAGGTTATTAGGCTCTCTGGGAGCCTCCTTGGCTAATGACCTTGGTGTGGAGTGTTGCTAGACAGCCTCTCATTTGAGAGGTGTTGTATTTAGACCTCCACTCTGCAGAGCTTCGCGGGCCAGTTAGTTCTGAGTGTTAGGCTCTCTATGAGCCTCCTTGGATGCTGGCCTGAATAAGAATGTAGTTAGGCTTCCTCTCTCCTGTTGAGTCTCGGTCTTGGGGAGAAAGCTCGTGCCTATGATTTGTTGCAGTGCAGGAGTGAGGACTCCTTTTGTCTTTGACTTAGACTCAGCCATAAAGCACTCATCGCCGAAGCCCCCCACACCAAACAAAACGCCACCCGCACCCACCCTTCAGCATAGAATGGCATAGATATACTATTCCCACAGCACCCATAAGGGAGGCAGTCGCAATTCCCCATTCAAAAGGGAGCATCCCGGTTACGCATGTAACCATGGTTCCCTTAGAATAGGGAACGATATGCTGCGTCCCTTTGCCATGCTTCAGGCATTTCTGCATACGTCTCCTTCAGACAAGAAGTGGATGACGTATTTAACAGGTGCCCTTTTATACTCTCGGCCGCACCAGTTGTGACATCAAAGGCTGTTGCCTGCCAATGTCAAGTGCACTGTCGTGTTTAGACTGATGCTTCAGACACTGGTCATGCCAGAGGCATTCCCCATAGTGCCCTCTATGGGATGCTGCGTCTCATTCCCCTTCTCAGGGAACAGTCAATTCATGCTCATCAGCTTTGTCTGCCTGAAAAATATGGCTAAAAAAGATGAATTCTTGCAAATGTACTTGCAAATTTAGCTACATTTACAGTTAATCATTTAGCAGGCGCTTTTACCCACAACTTACAAATGAGGACAATATAAGCAATCAAATCAACAATAGAGCAACAATATGTAAGCTAAAGAAAAAGATGAATTTACATTAACATTTTACTCAGATTTTATTGGTGATTTGACATGCTATTGAAACGCATATAAACTTTGCAAAAAGTTTGAGATTTCAGTTTTGTAATATAAAACAGCTGCAAACTGTAACTTACCCCCTACAACAATGTGCTATCCTTGAGCAAATTTGAAGTGTAATCAATGAAAAGCTTTCTATATAGACTCAATATTTGACATACTTCCACAACTAAAGACATCTGAGCACCAAATTTGATAGAAATGCAGAAAACCTGGATGCCTGCACACCTTCTGCTGAATTATAAATGCAACTTAAGTTATGTCTCTTTTAAAAACAAGTATAAAATGTAAGTATAAAAAAAATATATTTTTCAGCTTTTTCTGCTTTGGTGTGAATTACATAGTGCATACCTATAGTCTACTGTGTATTTGTGTTTTAACAGGTAAGCATAAACGCTCATTGCGTGCAATATAATATTGGCAGCATTATTCTTTTTAATTAGCTGGGGTTGTTAAGGACCCAGACGAGCACTACAGGACAATAATGAATTCAGCCCCTGTTAATCAGAATCCAGGAGGAACATCACAGTTCGCTCAAGTGTCTGCCAGCTTAGCAAAATTTAATTAGAAAAGCCATAAATCTTACGCCAACTGATGCATGTTGGGAGGAAAAACTCTCTCGTCAGAAACCCTCCGCTGCTTTTCCAGTTAAGCAAACATTTCTTAGTATTGGCTTCGTTTTTGTCAGCGTGTCTCGTAACTGCACTTTTTCAAGTTAAAATGTTAGTGTTTAATTTTTTAAGCAGAGTTCACGGCACGTTGATGACACTGAGCATGGCGTGTGGATGACAGATTATCAAACGCAGTCGGCAGCACCCCACCGTTCAACAGCATCAGACGACTCAAAGGAAGTGCTTTATGAAGGGAGCTGCCGCAGACAGAGGTGGTGAGACAGGAACAGGAAGAGAGTTTTGCCTCCTAATTACTCACATTTAATTGTTATGCTTATGATCATGTACTTTGACATATACAGTCAGCAAGTTCACCCATCTAAACAAACATTACAATTCCCATGAAAGAAGCAATTGACTATTTTGCCAATGCAAAGGGTTTTTGTTTCATTCAGTTTTTTTTGTTTGGGATCATTAATTGTTCATACCTTCCAACAACAATTGACTTGTCATTATGTTGTTGTGGTTTGTGAACTCTAAAATGTTGTATGTAGCAATCTATCCCATTTTACCTCTGTACACTGTGCACTTTGTAAATAAATTACAGTATAATTCTTGAAATGTGTTTGCATGTTTTATTTTGATTACATGTGAAGTCATATGGAGATACACACATGTTAACACTTTATGTTTCATGTTAGACTCGTATAACACTCATCTCACATTAGGAAGGTAACAAATATATTTGGATGTTTGCAATCACATCACATTTCATATGAATGGATTTTCTGACATAGTAAACTTGCTCGGTAGCGCAACCGGTACAGCATTAAAAATTGCTATATGAAGAATTTCCTTCTTTTTAGAAATAAAAACAATATATTTAGATAAGCTTTGGTCAAACACTGTGATGTCAAAATATCCCTTGCATCTCCTTGGCATGATATTGTATTTCACATTTTCTCAGCTTGATTATTTACAATGAATGCAAATATAGCTATGTTTGGTGTAAGGTATTTGCATTTCTTTAACTGACTGTGTGCTTGAGAAAATGCCTGGAGTGTTTGAAAACTTTTGCGGAATGAGATTATACACAGTGCAGCACTTGGTGCACCATTTTGGTATTGATTGAATATCTTTGTTAGATGACTACTGACCTTATAAAGAAGTACAGGAACTAGGGACATCCCGGATAAACTTATGTAGTACCTCTGAAAAGAAGTATAATATAGTTAAAGAAGGGTGTTGCTGTGATGACTTCCTTAACAAGGTCTTTACTGTGAATCAAAAATAAAAGCATATGCACATAACAATTTAGGCACATTACATTAACACATACATAACTCTCCTTTTATTTGCATAGCAGTATCTGGCTATAAACATGACATTCAAACACTTTCCATACCACAAGAAGAAATAACCAAATGCCATCAACAGGCTATTTGATGAACACTTTCTAAATAGTTTACATGCTCCAGCCGCAAAAAGGCACTCAAATTTCATGCTTTTTACAATAATAAAAAAAAGATGTTACAAATATGTAAGTTTAAGATAACTCATAGCTTTATAACAACAACATAAACTCTTATTCACTCAAATAGCATTACCATATGGACCATTCATCATGTATGGCGGGCTATCGCGCTAATCACGGAGCACACATGCTAACCATGTACTCAGAAAGACTAAACTCATGACACACTAATAATAAATGAAAAATAACTACTTTCAACACATACAACTCATTGGTATTGCATTACATAGAGTTTTATATTTCAAACGGAAGTTTTGCTTGTGCATTTTGTCTTGGCAGGGTCCTGCAAAATAAGTGATAAGTAAAGAAGTCACTGCGATGCTTCCTTGAAGATATGTTCCCCAAATGAAAATTACGCCCATGATTTACTCACCCTCCACTTGGTGTACCATGATTTTTATTCTTTCAGACTAATACAATTGGATTTATAAATGAAAAAAATATCCTGGCACCCAAGCTTTATAATTGCAGTGAATAGTGGTCAAGATATTGAAGCAAAATAATGTGCATTTATCCATCATTAAAAAGTACTCCACATGGCTCTGGGGGTTAATAAATGTCTTCTGAAGCAAAGAGTTGCATTTGTGTCAGAAAAACATCCATATTTAAAACTTGATGACCCATAATCTCTACTTTCCTTGACATAGGAAGTAGGACGTAGCTCCGGTGAAAATATGCTAGTCTCGTGAGAACCAAGTTTTGTTTACAGCAAAGGAAAACCGTGTCCTCTTGGCTTATATCGAAATCCTCAAAAAATTTTCTTTACAAACCCTCGATTTGTACTTCTAATTTGTAACTTCTAATGCAGTGTTTTGTTCTCTCCTCTGCACTTCTGCGTTAGTCACTTATGCTACATCTACGTCAGCTGCTGGAACATCACTTACTTATTTAGTTAATTAGTTAGTTAGCGGAAGCTAGAGATTACGGCTTATTTTTCTTACACAAATGCATTGATTCACTTCATAAGGGCTTTATTAGCCCCTCCACCCAGAGACAGGTGATGACTGGACTTGGGGCGAGGCAGAGAGCCGTGGGAACGGAGCGAGGCTGGTGGAGTTAATGATAATGAGCGACACCTGCGCCGCTCACCGGTCTCGAGTCCCATGGAGGTGCTCCGGAAGGATAAAAGGAGGAGCGATGACAGTGGAAGATGAGAGAGGACCAGGCCTGGACTTTATTTATGTTGTTTTGGTTCTGTTTGTGCGCAGCAGTCATCCGCGAGGGACTGTCGCGCTATTTTTGTTTGTTTTATTTTATTAAAGTTTTCTTTGAGCATCCGCCGGTTCCCGCCTCCTTGTTCCCCCGAACTACAACGTTGTTACAGTGTGCCCATTGGTAAACTCGGTAATTTTGTTTTTTTTTTTTTTTTTTCATAGGGTAAGGGAAAGCTGGGTTGGTTTGATTGATCCTCTTATTCTCAAAAACCCAATCACATGACTATGAAAATGTAAACGTTTACTTACTTTCAATAAATAAGTGACAACTGATTTTCAAATAAGTAAATACTAATTTATTTTACATGATTAAAGGGAGATCAATAATTTGTCATTTTATGACATGACAGTGAGTAAAACTAAAGGTTAAAGTTTATATTATTTTGCTAAATAATATTATCAGAGGTTTTATGCAGTTAACCTTTTATTACTTTATCCTTCCTGTGTTATGTGACCATTTTTTATTGGTCATTGGAGTATCCATGCTGTATTGTCAGTAGTGTGTGGCGGCATGCACGTAGAAAACGGGGTACACGTGACTGGATTGAAGCGACGCGGATGAGAAAGGGCTGGAAGCTGTTTTTTGTCCTCGCTCGTTTTTGGTTTGGCTCGCTCTCTCGCTGGACCCGTGGGGAGCACGGGACGCTCGCACGTTTAGATAGAAGGAAAAAGACGCTAAAAAGAGCCATTAAAGTCGACGAAACTGAGAGGGAGTTTCAGAGAAGAGGACCGCGGATGTTTGTGACTGTGAGAAACGGGAGACTGAGCCAGAAACGAGGCCGGCGACTTGTCTGACGGAGCGGACGCCGCGAACGGAGGTAGCCGAGCTAGCTAGCCACGGCGGGCGCAAGCGAGGCGGAGCTGTTGGTTCATCGCACCACACCTGAGTATCCGGACCAGTCTTTTCGACGCTCTCAAGGTTTTGTAAGTGTCAGTTCAGCGCACTCAATGTTTTGTAAGTGTCAGTTCAGCGCACTCAATGTTTTGCAAGACCAAAACAGGCCTGCAACGTTGTGTTTTTTTTCTTCGTTCAAATCGGTACCGTGAGTAAACTGAAACATGTATGTGTGACTGGGTCCAACACTGCATTAGCTAACACTTGTTACAGGACACTTGACACGTTTTTGTAAAGTTCTCTGTGCATTCTCAATATTTAGGAAAGATATAGGGGAGGAAGATTTTTACACCCCTTATTTTGGTATAAAACGTGTGATTTAAAGGGATTAAGGTTATTATTTAATTGTTTGGGATATCTTTTGGTTATTTATTTTTGTACCTTTTGTCATAATTAGGGACTTTTATATTGTGTTTTGGGGGAAGTTTTATATTTCATTTGCCAAATCCTTTTGATTCATTAAACAAGGGTTTTACCCATTTGTTTTCTGAACTAAAAAACATCTCTGGGTCTCATTATTGTTAAATATCTCTGTCAAAAGGTTTTACAATTGAGTAGAAACTCATTAGGTGCACCTTCGTGGTATCCACCTGAACTACAACGAACCCAAGCACCCCCATTCTCACGTATATAACATACAGAGTGGTTGTAAGGGTGCTACATAAATTGGAGGCACCGCTGGGATCAATTTAGTTAAAAAGTAGTTTTAAATCAGCTCTAACTTTAGTTTGACCCAGAGATTTTAAATATTTTGTTTAAAAAGTAGTTTAGAAGCAAAAGCTGGCTAGTTGTTAACCCATATGTAAAACCATATTAAAAAGTATCTATTGAGAACTTTGAAACAGCAAAAGAGTTCTACTAAGCATTTTAAGCCACAAAAACGCAAATTAATCTTTATCTGAGTTAAAATACAACTAAAACTTACCAAATTTAGTTCTGACAAGTGATTAATGTAAGCGCACAACCCGTGGGGATGGCTCAGTTGAAAAACTGGTGTGTTGGAGAAGGAATAGATCCGGTGAAAGCCTTGCTGGTTAAAGATGTACCTCCAGAAACTGAAGTTGGTTTCATTGAAGAAACGATGCAGACAATCAAAGTACTCGGGAGAGTCAAAGTGAGAGGAAGAATGTATGACCCACAGTCTCAAAGTTTAACTGTGCTATGTGAGTGCAGGGAGAAGGTGAATACGGCCACCATTCCTCTTGATGTTGTTCCTGAGGGGTCTGCTATGACATGGAGAATCTTTGGACCTTCTGAGCAGGAGAAAGAACCCCAAGCTCAGGCAGCCGGTGATGGTCAAGATGTGCCGCAACAAGAGTCCAGTCTTTTTCCCCCACTGCAAGCCTCCACTCCTGAAGCTATCATTCGAGCAGTTGGTGATATCCTGCAACTTACCAGTAAGCCCACACATGGTGACAACAGCCTTTACAGAAGACTGCGCACATTCTCAGGGGTCATGCCCATACCCCTGGGAGAAGAACAGTTGGAAAACTGGGTTGAACAAGCCAGACTTATGATTGAAGAATGTGATCGTCCTGAAAGAGAAAAGAAAATGAGAATAATGGAAAGTGTAAAGGGTCCTGCACTTGAGATCCTCCAAGCTGTCCGTTTCAACAACCCATCTGCAACCTCTAGGGACTACATTGACATTCTTGAGACCACTTTTGGCAATCCTGAGAGTGGTGAAGAACTTTACTTTGCTTTCAGAATGATGTGTCAAGACCCCAAAGAGAAACTCTCTGAGTTCCTGAGACGACTTGAGAGAGTCCTGAATAAAGTTGTTCAAAAGGGTGGACTCCAGTTATCGACAGCAGACAAAGCACGTCTTGATCAACTCATTAAAGGGGCCATCAGATCTGATCTTATGATATTAAATCTTGGATTGAGAGACCGCAGAGACAGTCCTCCCACTTTTCTTGAGCTGCTGAACGAGATACGCCTGGAGGAGGAGCAGGAAGCTTCACGTCGCAGACTCCATCCACCCCAAGGTGTCTACGCCAAAAGTGCTGCTGTGACCCCTGACACAGAGTTAAAAGAGTTGAAAGCCGAAATACACCAACTCAGAGCACAAGTATGTGAACTCTCTGTCTCTGCCGCCATGTCAGGTCACCGTTCGACGAGCGCTCCGCCTTCAGTCACTCCGGCGGCAGAGAACTCAGAAGACAAGAATGTTCAAGCTTTAAAGAAAGAAGTAGTCAAGCTCCGAAAGCAAGTCTCTGTCATGTCAGTCAAGCCTAAGTACAGTCCGGCTACTGAGACCTGCCCACAAGAGACCCAGTCCAGACCCTGGCAGCAAAGACCTTCTACCACGAGAGACCCAAGTGATTTTTTCTGCTATCGGTGCGGCGAAGACGGGCATTTTGCAAATAAGTGTGTATCTCCTGAGAACTATCTCCAAGTTATTCAGAAACTGCTGCAAGCTCAAAGAAAGTACAAGCAAAACTACAAATCTGATAATGAGACAAGAACAAAAAACACAAATGCGAGTGTTAAGAGAAGCTCTGTAAATGTACAGACCAACAGTTTGCCCAAGGGACTCGTGGGACCACCCTCCACTGCTCGAATCAAGATCAATGGTAACCCCTGCACTGCACTGCTGGACAGTGGCTCTCAAGTTACCATCATCTTTGATAGCTGGTATGCCGAACACCTTTCACACATTCAGTTAAACTCTGTGACCGGTCTAGCCATATGGGGCCTAAGTGAGTCAGAGAGCAGTTACCCATACAAAGGTTACATCCAAGTTGAGCTGGAGCTGCCACAAATGTCCAAGTGTTACAAAGTCAAGTCTGTTCCTGTCCTGGCTCTGGTGTGCCCTGATCCACGTTGCTCAGAGTCTATACCTGTCCTGATCGGCACAAACGGAAGGGGGGTTCAGCCTTTTAAGTCCAGAACAAAGACAGAAGACACAGAGAACATCAACTCAGTCAACATCCAAGTTCAAGAGAAAAACCACTTACCTGTTCCTGCAGTGAAGTCTACAGAAGAGAACAAAGACTTACCGGTGGCTGAAGTTAAGTGGTCTGGCCCTGGTCCTCTCAGCATCCCTCCTGGAACTGAATACGTTGCCATCTGCAAAGTCAAAGAAAACCAAGATATCGGAGACAGCATACTCATCCTTGAACGAGCCCACTCACCTGCTCTTCCGCCAAGTGTACTGGTCCAGCCCGTTGTGCTGTTCTCCAAGATGCTAGATCCAAACAACTTCCTGGTGCTTCTGCGTAATGAGTCTCTAAAACAAACTGCCATTCCAGTGGGCACCGTTATCGCTTACCTTCACGTCGCTGACCTTGTGACAGATGCACCAAACCCTAAAGTTGCATCTGTTCCAGCTATGGATCCCTCTCTGTTTGACTTCAGTGAGTCCCCCATCAGCAAGGAGTGGAAAGAGAGGCTGAGCCAAAAGCTTGCCAAACACTCCAACGTGTTCTCTGTTGAAGAGTGGGATGTCGGTTTGGCTAGAGGGGTAGAGCATCACATCCGTCTGAACGATAACACTTCTTTCAGAGAGCGATCTCGACGTATTGCCCCTGCGGATTTGGATGATCTTCGGCGTCACCTGCAAGGTTTGTTGGCGGCTGGGATCATAAAAGAATCAAGAAGTCCATATGCGTCACCTATCGTCCTTGCACGTAAAAAGAATGGTCAACTTCGTATGTGTGTCGACTACCGCACCCTGAACCGCAGAACTATCCCAGATCAGTACACTGTACCACGTATCGACGACGCTCTCGATTGCTTGTCTGGCAGTAAGTGGTTTTCAGTGTTGGATCTGCGCAGCGGCTACTATCAAATCCCGATGGCTGAGGAGGATAAAGAGAAAACCGCCTTCATTTGTCCTCTGGGATTCTTCCAGTTTGAGCGGATGCCGCAGGGGATCACAGGGGCCCCTGCGACATTTCAAAGACTAATGGAAAAGGCAGTCGGCGACATGCACATGCTTGAAGTCATCGTCTATCTTGATGATCTCATTGTTTTCGGCAAGACTTTGGAGGAGCATGAGCAAAGACTACTCAAAGTGATCACTCGTCTTGAAGAAGCTGGACTCAAGTTGTCCTTCGACAAGTGCCAGTTCTGTCGCTCACAAGTCACCTACGTCGGGCACATTGTCTCCGAGCATGGTATCGCCACAGACCCGGACAAAGTTGAAGCAGTGAAGCGGTGGAAGCAGCCAACCGACCTTCCTTCTCTGCAGTCGTTTCTGGGGTTCTGCGGCTACTACCGCAGGTTTATAAAAAACTATTCCATCATCGTTCGACCACTTACAGAGCTGTGCTAAGGTTATCCTCCCACCCAAAAGAAGCAAAAGTCTACCTCTGCAGCAGACAAGACCTACTACAAAGTCAATGAGCCTTTTGGTGACCGGTGGGACCAGTCTTGTTCAGAGGCATTCCAAAAGATCATCCACTGCCTCACAAACGCACCGGTGCTGGCATTCGGCGACCCCACCAAGCCTTACATACTTCACATTGATGCCAGTTGTCATGGGCTAGGCGCTGTCCTCAACCAAGAATACCCCGAGGGTTTGAGACCTGTTGCTTTCGCAAGCCGCAAGCTAAGTGCCTCTGAAAAGAACTATCCAGTACACCAACTTGAGTTTTTGGCACTTAAATGGGCAGTGGTCGACAAGTTCCACGATTACCTGTATGGAGCACAGTTTACCGTGAGAACCGATAACAATCCCCTCACTTATATCCTCACGACTGCCAAACTCAATGCGACAGGTCACCGCTGGCTCTCAGAACTTGCCACTTACCATTTCACATTGCAGTACAGGCCTGGCAGTAGCAACATCGATGCCGATGCCCTGTCACGCAACCCCCTTCCAACCACAGAAGAAGGCTGGCAAACCGTAACGAATGAAAGTGTTCAAGCTCTGTGTAAGCAGATCAAGTGCTGTGAAACTCCAACAGAGCCCACAACTATAGCTGAGTCACTCGGATTGTCACCTGATGGTATACCAGAGTGTTTCGCCTACCCAGTTCGGCTGGATCTTGGTTCTTTGAGTCAGCTCAGTCACCAAGATCTTGTCACCGCTCAAGATGTTGATTCTACTATCGCTCCAGTCAAACAGTCACTTCGTGGTGGTCCATCATTCACCAGCCCCGACAATCCAATGTCAGTTCTGTTGAAAAAAGAAGCAAGCAAACTGTTCATTCAAAACAATCTGCTCTACAGAAAGGTTGAGAAAAATGGAACTGAAGTAAAGCAGCTGGTACTGCCCAGAAAGTATGTTCCGATGGTTTTGAGATCTCTGCATGATGAATCTGGTCACCTGGGCGTGGACAAGACCATCGAACTTATCAGAAGCCGGTTCTATTGGCCGAAGATGGGAGCTGAGGTTGAGCAGTACATCAAAAACTGCGGCAGATGTATCACTCGCAAAGCTTTTCCCCAGAGAGCTGCTCCCTTAAAGCAGATCACTAGTCAAGGCCCTCTAGATCTCGTCTGTATCGATTTTCTGTCACTTGAGCCAGACTCCCAAGGTTTCGCCAACATCCTTGTAGTGACAGACCACTTTACTCGATACGCCCAAGCTTTTCCCGCCAAAGATCAGAAAGCGACCACCGTGGCCAAGATACTATGTGAGCGCTACTTTGTGCACTATGGACTCCCTGCCCGCATACACTCAGATCAAGGCCGTGATTTTGAAAGCAAACTGATCCAAGACCTTCTGATGATGTTGGGCATTCGCAAGTCAAGAACATCGCCTTACCACCCACAGGGAGATCCGCAACCAGAAAGATTCAATCGTACACTCTTGACAATGCTGGGCACACTCGACCCAAAGCAAAAACAAAAATGGAGTAAGAAGATCAGTCAGTTGGTCCATGCCTACAACTGTTCTCAAAATGACGCAACTGGTTATTCGCCTTACCTGCTAATGTTCGGCAGAGAATCTCGCTTACCGGTAGACATCTGTTTTGGTGTGACCGAGGACAACCAAAAGACAAAGTCTTACCATCAGTATGTTGCTAAGCTCAAGAAAGATCTTCAAAGAGCCTACAGTCTTGCCACAGAATCGTCAGACAAGAACCATCAAAGAAATAAAAAAGCACACGACAAGCACGTCAAAGAGCAAGTCCTTGACAAAGGCGACAGGGTACTGCTGAGAAACTTTGGAGTCACAGGCAAGCACAAATTGAAATGCAAGTGGCGACCCTCACCATATATTGTTGTGGAGAAGCTACCCAACTTACCTGTCTACAAGATCAAGCCAGAGAGAGGCATGGGAGCGGAAAAGACTATTCATCGTAACCACCTGTTACCCATTCAATCTGCTTTATTGTCAATTCTTTCCACATGTACAGTCACAAACACAGGACCAAAATTGAAAGTGCGTTACTCTCAGACCCTTGGGTGCATACATATAACATAAATACAGATTAAATACAAAATACAACTATATAAATATACAAATAAGGTAAAATGTAAGAATATATATATAAAGCACAAGGCATATGGAAGATAGAGTGCAAACCATTAAAGTAAACAACAGTGCAGATATAAAGATTTGTAGTGGATACCCCCTTGTGAGACGCCCGTCCGATGAGAGTGAAGTGGAGCCACAACAAAGATCCGTGACCAGAGCATTCCAGCAGAAGACAAAAGAACAAGTACAGACAAACAACCACGATGAAGATTTGTCTTCAGAATCAGAATATGACGGAGTATACCTGCCAAGATCCGTTGAGGTCGACTGGGAAAAGTTACTGACACATCCAGAACTGTCCACGAAACAATCCCAGCCAATCGTCAGCGAACTTGGAAGACAAGCTCAAGACCCGGCTGAGATAGAGACAGTGGTCAATGATCTTCCAAACCTGCCTTCCAATGCTGATCCTGAAGTTAAC